>CAJUYI010004009.1:0-20240 GCA_910591695.1 Galerucella pusilla | reverse complement strand
ATGATTAAGAGTTTCTGATTCCTCACATTGAACATATCATCTCAATAGATAACTTATTAGATAACTTATTAGTCTTTACCATCATACACATATGACATAGGACAAGTCAGATACAGTATAAGACTATAGTTAAAACAATTAAAATTAAAATTAGAATTAAAATGTATACAGACAACAGCATATAACAAACATTTGGTATAAACAAGAATATAAATAAAATGAAATGAAAAGTTACATTTTCAAAGTTTGAAATACAAAAGGATCCAAAATTAGGTAAGGAATTAAGAGATGTTACGCCACCTACCAAATTCATCTAGCGAGTAAAAACAATACTGTATGAAAATTTTTTTAAGACTAGTTTTGAATTTCTTGAGATGGTTTATTTGTTTGATATCATCTGGTAATCGATTGAAAAATTCACCCACGGCATATGTTGGCGACAATTTTAATTGAGACCGACTAAATTTGTTCAAGTGAATATCACTCTTAGATCTAGTATCGTGATTATGTATGTCACTATTTTTCTGAGGGTTGTTTTTGTTGATAAAGGTATAAATTAGAAGTTTGTATAGAGATATATGCCTGTGAATGTCAGGATGTTATTGCTCCTACAGGACTACCTGTAGTCTAGGCCAAAGATCAAACGAATAAATCACTTTTGGAGAATGAATACTCGCCCAATTTTGCTTGCTCTACCCCACACAATTACATTGCAGCTGATGGCAGAATATATTAGTGCATAATACAGATTCAGTGAAAAATCTTGATATAAATTAGATTTTAAACTATTAAAAGCAAAATATAATTCGTTCAATTTTTCACATAAACAGTCAATGTGATTTTTAAAATTCAATTTGTAATCTAATTCCATTCCTAGAAATTTTGTATTTTCAGAAGTGTTGATCGTGCCATTAAAATCAAAAACAAGGACATTGCCTTCCTTGAGTGGGGATCTAAATTGAATATAAACGGTTTTTCTCTCATTTATAATAAGGTGATTACTTTGACACCAAGAGGTGAACTCCTTCATGATTTTTCTTATTTTTTTAAGTGGCTCATCCAAGCTATCGGCTGTAATTGTAATTGAGGTGTCATCTGCATATATAAAAACGCGTCCGTGGGATATGTATAAGGTTAGGTCGTTTAGGTAAAGAAGAAACAAAAGTGGTTCTAGGACACCACCCTGGGGGGTACCAATGGAGGTGCTAAATTCATCTGACAATTCATCTTCGATCGGCACACTGAGTGCTCTGCCAGACATGTAGGAATTAATCCACGATTGGATTGGACCTCGAATGCCCATAGCTTCTATTTTTAGGGATAAGTAGTGGGGATTGATAGTGTCAAATGCACGAGTCAGATCAAAAAATATACCTGCTACGTATTTGTTTTGGTCGATGTTTCAAGAAGTTTCGTGACCAAAAATCTGCTGGAGAAGCTCTTGCTCCAGTTTTTCGGGAGTGCCATGGAGTAATCATGATTGATTTTTTGGATAAGGGTAAAACGATAACCGGAGATTACTATTCGACATTACTGACAACTCTACGGGGAAAAATTAAAGAGAAAAGACGCAGAAAGGTATCCAAAGGTGTTTTGTTTTTGCAGAACGACGCCCCTGCACACAAATCTCATGTTGCCGTACAAAAAAATTCGTGATTTGGGGTTTGAATTACTAGAACACACCCCTTATTCACCAGATTTAGCTCCGTCCGACTATCATTTCTTTCCTCAATTGAAAAAAAATTCGGGTCGTAAATATTCTTCCAATGAGGAGGTAATAAAAGCTGTAGAGGTCTGGTTAGCAGAGCAAGAATATACATAATGGAACGCATGTAATTCACTAACATTTCGATCTTCTGTGGGGGTGGTAACCCTTGATCTTCAACGTCTAGGCTTTTTTCTCACGTTTTCAGTTACTCGATATCTATACATCCGCAACTTATCATACTAAAAACCCTACAAGCTTCATCCGTGGATAAATTGAAAATCTGTGTTGAGGCTTTGGTAATTTTTCATGAATATATTCATGTATTTTGGTGGAAAATTTCGACACAATAAATATTAGCTCCGAAAATATGTTACACGTCGTTTTTGTTGTGATAGTTTTAAACTGTTAGCTTAAATATTATAAATTGCCATGTGAATTTGTTATCAGCTCTTTGTTTTTTCAAATTAAACCATTACATGTTCATGCAGGCAATTTAATTAAAACTCAACACTAATAATTAGTGGAAAATAGGTATATATTTGCACGTCATTGATAAATAACTAACTAAGTTTGTATATGTGACGTTGGTATGCATAATTTATTCCACAAAATTACAAACGCCAAATGTAAACTTGTTTATAAAACAAACATAGACACACGGTTCGTATTAATAAATGGGGAAAACAATTAGAGCGTGTCTAAAAAGTCTTTTTTTTTATATACCGTGAGATCCACTCAGAAAGATTTTATCCTACTTCGGTACTAAGGTACTTAGGTACACCCTCAGGCTCTGGTGCAGGTGTATACGGGCGCAGACCTAGGACAGAAATTTCACGAGATGCTAAAGAAGCCCTTTATGTCGATCTAACGTTGCCAAATGAGTGACTGTCGTTCCTGTTAAATTATTTTTAGCGGGACTTTTGAAAATAAGAATGTGTTCAATAATTGAGAGTCAAGCAGGGTTGGTAATGTAATAAGAAATGTGAAAAAACCGTAGTTAATATAGACAAAGTCTATGTAGTTAATGTAAACAACTATACTGGTTTTCATTTAAATGGTGTGATTAAATTCTGTTTTTTCCAATATATTATGTTGCGTCTAGTTTTCTCCCGCTACTTATTTGATTTATAATTAAGCACATGTAAATATTTTTTTGGGAAAGGGGAAGGGAAAATTATTGAGATTTATCGCTTCCCGGCCAACTGACACACATCAAAGTGTAACTAAGTATAAATATAGAAAATAAAAAACTAAAAAAAAAAACGTGGTTTTGAACCTATGACCTCTGGGTTGTGAGCTCAGTATGCTACCTACTGGCCGAATCACAAGTCACATCGAAGAGAAGGTTGAAGGCTGCATGGACGCATGCGTAATCACAAAAGCCACATGTAGTTACTACTAAATTTGACAACGTTGGATCGACATAAAGGATGGTTCTTCAGCCTCTCGTAGAAATTTGTGTAACATTGAAATTGGTTTTAGACTGACAAAAAATACTCTCCTCAATAGAAGAACTCAATAAAGTATTGCTGGTCTGGATCCCTGGCCATTTTGGCATGGAAGGAAACGAGAAGTTAGACTTCTTGCAAAGGAGGGTGCCGCACATATTTCTATCGGACCAGAACCTACAATTGACATCACAATAAGTTTTGCTAAACAACCACTGAATACTTGGACAGCAAGAAGAGACTTCTGGCATAATTTACCAGGATTTGTTCATTCAAAGGCTTTTATACATCCTTCGAAGAATGTCTCCAAACAAATGTTAGACTATAGCAGGCATGATCTACGTTGTCTAACAGACCTTTTAACAGGCCACTGTCATCTGAATCATCATATGGGGAGTTCTACAAAAGTAGGAATTATTGCGGCTCCATCTTTTCTGTACGCTTCTACATAAAACATCGATTTCTTTTGCATGAGAATGTGAATAGTTAGTTAAACGGACAAACGAAAAAAACGGGTTAAATAGATGTAATTTTAATCAAAAATCTACTATTCCCAAGTACAAAATTCGAACTACAATTATATTTTAACAAATCGGCTATCGAATTTAATATGGAATTACGTTATGTATATAATCTATAATAGTTACTTGTATCGATACTAGTGTTACTGATCTCGTTAAATTATATTTTATCGATTATTCAATTCGCCGAACTTTGTCCTCAGTTCCAATTATCAGTCCCCTGAGATTGCTATTATTTGCGGTACTGTGTTATGATATTTAGTTATCGAAACTTCCTTTGGGGAGACTTTACTTTGGAATGAAATCTATATGTGCATCTCAACATCAGTTACGCCTAACATCTTTTACATTCCGGTTCGCGCCGTTCATTAATGTGTACACTCCTCAGGACCCTGGTAAGTATTTCCATGGAAAATCATACTATAGTATCTTGTATTCAGAATCAAAACAATTGAGTATTCAATAATGCAGGTTATTTTCGAAGATTTGGATCTAATTAGTTAGTATTTAACGGTTTTTCATAAGAATAATTTGAAAATTCTCAGGCCCCTGTTCTCAGTCTCCTGAAAATATTGGTGACAGGGGACTGAGAACCAACCAGGGGGCTGATGAATGTGAATCAATCGGCTACACTTATGTATCTTAAAGTCGTTTTGTGCTCCCATTTGGCCCTATGCCTCAACTTCCGTTTATTTATTTTAGACCAAAATGAAGCCGAAGAACAAACAGGAAGGAGATACTACAAAAGAAAAGAGATGCTGAGAGAGACCGCTATAAAAAAAGAAAAGGAGCGACTTAAATATTTAAAAGAGAAAGAAAAGGGAACCAAAAAAATATGAAAACCGAAAAATATGCCATTAGTTTCTTCTGGCGGTGTAATTATAAATGATATACCAATGCAACTAATACAGAATGGAACACTTAGAAGAATTGAGGCAAAGAAGCGGTTTTTAAGGCAACGACGAAAACGAAATTTGGAAATTAAGAAAACCGATGATAAGATAGCAAAACTCAAAGCACAACTGAATGAATATAAGAAGAGGATTTGTCGTTTGAAGAAGTCAGAAGCACTTTCATCCACTTCCAAAACTAGTAGAACAAGCTGAAAATAAACGAATACACGAGCAGAAGTAGCAAAGAAAGCTGTATTTAGTGAAATAATAGGAAAACAAATTACTGAAAACTTAGGGAAATTGGGGAGAGAGAGACGCAAAAAAGAACTGCACGAAAGCTACTCTTAGGAGAAACCGTCAAACGAAACAAGCTGTGGAAACATCAAAATAGGACGGTTTGGCAATCGACAAAAACTAGAGAGCAAATAAAAAAATTTAAAAATCATATGAGGATATAGTAGAAACTTTTCTAGAAGACGGCAAACACAGTAGATGATGAGCGGGCAAGAAGAATTTGTTACTAAGAATAAACTAGAAAAACAAAAACGTTATCGTCTGGATGTTACTCACATCATTTTATGTTTCGTGAAAAAAGAACTATTTTCTTAGTATATTTCAAATAAAATGTTTAGACCATTCTTGATTTGGATATTTTCTATTTTAAAGATATTTAATAAAAAATAGTTCATACAAATCTGTCTATTTTCTATAAAGCTTCAGTTCCCCGAAATCGTTCCCAGTCTCCTGTCCAGATGTTTATGAAAAATGTTCATAAAATCATAAATAAATAACTTTTTGACTGGCTACTTCTGTACCGTTACTAAAGCATATCATAGGCTAGTTACAACTTATAAAATTACTATTATGGACAGAAGCACAGTCAAATAATTCCTATTTTTGTAGAACTACCCATATACTAAAACTTGGATTGTCGTAGGATCCGACTTGCCGTTTTTGTCTGGAAGATGATGATGCCTGTCCCGCCGCGGCTTGAATCAGGTATCTGTTGTTTGGCAGAGTCTCTCTCCCGCCATCAGACCAGAGATATTATTCACCAAATAAACTTATCGGCTTTGTTAAGAAGCTGAATTTGTTTGGTGGAATCTAAATAGGTGTGAGCAACAATAGACTCTTGCCAGTCGCAGTAGAGTGCCTTATAGACCCTCTCACCACAAACCTAACCTTACCTAGGTACTATTTACGTTATTTTGGAAAATTATGGATAATTGGTTTAGTGAAACGCTTGCTCTAATTCGGAAAATTACACGTATTTGGGAGACATTTTCACTTAGATATACTCTATATTTCAAGAACTTCTAAACTTGCTATGTATAAATAACTGAATTGAATCACTCTTAAAAACCAACCTTTACCGTGAACCCAATCCATTCTGCTGTTTTTTTTTTGTTTTTTTTTTCTTACTTCTACTCCACACTATTCTATTCTACCAGCAGATGCTGATATTTCTGACGATTTATGTAATGGAAATGTGCTTTTTCCGACATTTATAGCACTTTATTAAAGATATGACTCGGCAGGAATACTCTCAATAATATACGTAAGATAAAACGTATGCTTTGGGCATTAAAAGTCGGTAACATGATGCAACTATCGAAAAGAGTAAGATATAGTAACGCTTTTCTTCGAATGCGGCTCGTAAAGATGCTGCAGAAGCATATTTTTCAAAACCGTTAACATAAATTATTTTTGTAAATAGTATAAATATATAGGAAGGAGGGATCTGTACATTTTTGGCAGATTCAAATGTGTAGCACAGTTTTGAGAATAAATTACAAGGATGTATTGATATCTAGTTAGCATAGACCAGTTCCATGCATAAATAAAATATTGCGTTGCCATAGCAACGAATAATAACTCATTAGAAGTGTCAGTGTGAAGTTGGAAGTCAAAAAAGTTGACCAGAGAAACGCAATAAATTAAAAGAAATAAGATGTTCACCAAAATTGTGAAAATCGAAAAATTGGAGTAACGAGCCATCATCAAGTACCTGGTGATCAATGTCCTTCGTCCTCTCCAAGACCTAAAATATTTCGTGTCCGAAAATCTGCTGTAAAAGTTCTTGCTTCAGTTTTTGGGGATTACCATGGAGTAATCGTGATTGAGATTTTGGATAAGGGTGGAATAATAACCGGAGATTACTATTCGACATTACTGACAACTCTACGGGAAAAATTAACCCTTAAGTACACGCGCCAGAGTTACATGATACACGCGTGGGCGGACTTTGTCCATTCAACTATTATAATTATTTTTATTGTAATTAATGAAATGAAAAATCAAATAATCCAACAAAATCAATTTTAAAGACTTTTATTTTGATTATTTAGCTCACAAAAAAAATATTTATTTGTCATCTGTATTAACACATGTTTCGTTTTCTGAAGAGTGTTCTTTACAAATGAAATTTTTACAGGAGCTACATTTTCTCGTGGTTACGAGTGTTTCTTGCTACAAAGTATTTAGCCTCCATTTGATCTGCCGTATCAACACCACCTTTAGTATGATTGTAGTTAAGAATTACATCAGGTTTGTGTGTCTCCACGTCAATGGTATCGTCATCGTGCATAGATGTCAAGAGTAAAACAGATTTATTCACTTTTGGAACATATGATACAAGCATCATATGGTCCAGAGCGCGCTTCACGCTTAAGACGCCGCGCTTCACCCGCTGTTTGAGGTTTTATAAATTATTCAATTTTCAATGAAAACAATTTAGAGAGGGATCATTTTCTAGCTAAAAGCATGCTCTTTCTAATGGTGTAAATTAAAACATTAAAAATAATTAATACAACCATAAACAATTTGAGTACAAAATATACTCTTTAAATCTAAATTAGTCAAATTTAACTGATTCTCTGTTGCTGACTTTTAGCTTTAAAAATTAGTGAATATTCACTAATTTGATAGTTAAATAATAAAAAAACAAAAACTAATAGTCAAAATTATATGACTATTTGAAAAAGTGAAATTTCTACTTAAGAATAGTTAAATTTATCCTGGAAAATAGTGGAATATTCACTTTTTAAAGGTTGAATGATATTAAATTATAGTAAAACTTAGGATTTAACTGAATTACTGTTGAATAATTTACTAATTTTTTTTCGAATATCGTACATATACAACGCATAATATCAAATATCAATGATCCTTTCCAAAAAAAGAAATTACAAAATTTAGAAGCTTCATCAATGCCTCCTTGTGAAGCTGAATTACTACCACAACTTCTCAGGGCATTATACATCGCAAGACTATGGACCTACGCTCACAAAAAAATACCGACTCACATGCAACCTGAAAACCTTGGATGGGTAAAAACAGATGAGAAATATGAATTCATGTCGTTCACAGGACCTCAGGTACCACCCACTGTGAAAATGTTATTATTGATCAAGAGCAGGATGAAGGTGAGAATATTTTGTGATTCTTTTAAATCTATATTTTTTGTATTCGTGTTTCATGTTTCATTTTCAATTGTTTTTTTCAGAATCCAACGACGTGGAGTCAGAAAGTTACATTGATTGCGAAAGTGAAAATGACATGGAGTATGATGATTCAGGCACGTGTAGCGAAACCAATTAAATCAGCATTTTTCTAAAAATATTTGCTAATGAAATAAATATTTTAATTATCTACATGTCTGAGCATTTCGTATGATTATTATATTTTATACTCAAATTGTTCATGGTTATTAATTATTTTTAATGTTTTAATTTACACCATTAGAAAGAGCATGCTTTTAGCTAGAAAATGATCCCTCTCTAAATTGTTTTCATTGAAAATTGAATAATTTATAAAACCTCAAACAGCGGGTGAAGTTCGGCGTCTTAAGCGTGAAGCGCGCTCGGGACCACGATGTTCATCGGCGTCTGCCTCGGTGTTATCATTCGTTTTTTTGTCTGCCATTTTGGTTATAGTTTTACATAATATTAAATAATTATTTGGCGTAACTTTTAATCATGAGGCTTATCATTTTTTTTTCACAAAAAAAAACACCACTTTGTTGGCGTCTGCCAACCATTTTACTTCCATGAAAATGTCTGCCAATAATTTACACATTTCCTAACAACAAATCCTACATATTGACACAACTTTTATCCGTGAGTCTTATCATTTTTTTTCTGTCAAAAATTATCGATTTTGATCGGCTATTACGTACTTAATCTTCCTAACCACGCAGACAGACTGGGTGCTTAGTGCTTGAGAACTTCAATCGAACTTATCCAGCTAGTCAAATATCATGTACCTTATACATTGTTTTTTCTGTAGCCAGCTCTCAGTCTATTTCATTTGCTTTCCTTTCTTCATCAGATAACTCGTGAAGAACTCGTTCGCAAGATTTTCCTCTGATAGATTTAGGCCTGCAATAAGCATTCTATTTTCATAACCTGCATTTTTTATATTTTATTTTAAAACGAATCGATGATTTACGTTTCTTATGGACAACTGAAACATTCTGCTTATAAAATTTCAGGGAAAAAAATACTTACATGACTACACGCTTTGGTGGACTAGCACCGCCACTAAAATCCACTTACAATTCAACTGTAAATTACTCCAACAATAACTAACGACTGGGCGTAGGCACAATAGTGTTTGCTGGAAGGGTCTAGGTGAGAGGTACTGAATGGCACAAACGTGAAAGACTGGAATTCACTGCGTAAATAGTCGAAACATGAAGATTGGTGGACAAAATCCGCCAGCGCGTGTACTTAAGGGTTGAAGAGAAAAGTCGCGGAAAGCTTTCCAAAGGTGTTTTGTTATTGCAGGACAACGCCCCTGCACACAAATCTCATGTTACCACGCAAAAAATTCGTGATTTGGGGTTTGAATTACTCCTTCCGCCTATCATCTTTTTCTTCAACTGGAAAAAAGCTTGAAAGGTCGTAAATTTTTTTCCAACGAGGAGGTGATAAAAGCTGTGGAGATTTGGTTTGCAGAGCAAGAAGAAACATTTTTTTTAAAGATCTAGAAACGTTGCAAGTTCGCTGTAATGAAAGTATCCAATTAAGAGGAGAATATGTTGAGTAATAAAATATTTTGACATCGAATTTTTGTTTGGTTCTATAGTAGGCTTAGAATTTTTTAATATACATAATTATGTAAGTCGGTTTGGGCTTGAAGATTTGCTATTTTGTATTCATAAGAGCAGTTGTAGGTAATCCAGTGATCCAGTAATCCTTTTTCAGCATTAAGTTTTGATAATATTCCTAATTAAACTACAAATTGATAAAAAAAACGTTTTAAAATCCAAAAAATTTGAATTTCCTACAGAATTATCAGGAGCTTTTACAAAAATTGATATAACCGTAATTACTTTTCATGACATGTAGTCTTGTTAATGCCAATTTGTCAAGACATGGATTCCGTTAGCAGCAGACATTCACGTATGATTCAAGAAGATATTAAAGTGCATAATCGAAGGAACGTCAAGTTAATTTCTGATCCGCCAGCTGCTAACGTAATATCAGGATATCAAAGCAGCCATTGATTGACTAAAGTAACATTTTGATAAGACGTAATGGATAGGAAATTCGATGTGGAGTATTTTCAACCTCGGAATTTTCTCGCAGACTATATGCGGTTCTATTTTAGTTTAAAATTGGAACAGTTAATACACCATTACTTCAACTGGTACGTTAAAAAATTTTAAGTCTTCAATTAACTCACTGTCAAAAATATTTTACCATTAACAGCTCACAAATATTTAAAAATATCTTTTTCTCCAACCATCAAAAAATGTTTACATTTTTGTACTATTTTCAGGTGCAAAAGCCATCAATTCTCTTACCGTACAAAAATTTGCTCGTTGCTTAGCAACACTTTTAATCCTAGAATTAAAAGTAATTGCATCACTAACAATTTTCGAACAATTGAAAAGATTTTCATTAATGTTAGAATAACTCAAAATATTCTCCGTAACTGTTGATGAAACATTCGAGGAAATATCTGAACAGGTACTTGTAACTTCTTTGTCAGGCTGCAATATTTTTCTGGCAGTATTCTATTTGTTGATACGTGATTCTTCAATATACCCTTCTGCTACCGTACTCGATTTCCAACCTCCATGTCTTTTAAGACAAGTGAGGTCACCGCCACCATCAATAAGAAGTGTAGTAGATGTTCTTCTTAGCGAATGTCCAGTATTATACTCCTTCCAATCGTCTAACTTCAAAAATTTTGCAATTTCTTGCGGCACAGCAACAATTTTGTGAATACCAACAACCATTCTTTGACACTTCCTATTAACATACTTTATCATCAAATATACATTATCAGGTGCCATATCCAGGAACCGATCCACTTCCTCCTTTGTAAAAACCCTAGATTTTTTAGGTATATATCCATCACTTTGCCTTTTTAACAATAAATTTTTTTTGAATATTTACTAATATCCACACCATTTTTGATATCCAGTGTGGATCGTAGCATTGAATACTGTGACCAAAGAGTGGATGGCTTGACGGTCTTCGTTAAATTTGAGAAATACACCATAAGAACACTCTCCGCATAGTTTTGCACATTTTTCTCTTTACACCAATCCATGAATCGCTGATATGCAAGTTCATATGCGAGATTTGGGTGGCCAAAGATTTAGATATACTGCTTGATGATGGCTCGATACTCCAATTTTTCGATTTTCACAATTTTGGTGGACATCTTCTTCTAATTTATTGCGTAACTCTGGTGTACTTTTTTGACGTCCAACTTCACACTGACACTTCTAATGAGTTATTGTTCGTTGCTATGGTAACGCAATATTTTGTTCATGCATGGAACTGGTCTAGGCTAACTTGATATCAATACATCCTCGTGCATACTGTGGCTGTTCACAGATGTCTCCTATTATGCCTTCAGATCCGTCCTTTCTTTTCCAGTGTATCATATACTGATGACTTTGATAAGCGATTCTTTGCAAAATATTATCTAGCTTTAGAACCACGTATTACCATCAACAGTATTTGATTTCTTTGTGAGTTACTCGATCCTCGATGGCTAATTGCATGAGGTGGAGGTTGTTCACGCCAATTTCAATGGAGCAGACCGACACTCTATCAGAGCAGCTGTTTGCTGACATCAAAGAGGATTCACTAATTGCATTGATTTAACGTGTTATCCAGGAAGTTAGTTTTGTAAATATTCATTTACTTCACTTGATAGATTTACAAGTACAAAAATTCAATTAATAATAATGGTTGTGGATATTTATCAGGTTTAGACCAAGCAACAATTAATAATACAAATGTTACAATGACAATTCCGTAAATATCAAACCTAAAGCATGGTTAATTGATATTCATCCGCATTGTTCTAATCCTAATTGTAATTAGGCTAATTGGGCCATTGTTTATTTTCAAATTCCCTTTAGCGATGTTTCCGGAACACATCTTTTGTATGTCAAGACTTAATTTTATTAATTTTGATATCGAGAAATCGATTAAAGAATTTAATTTGGTATGAAAGGAACTTAAAATACGAACAGTCTTCAAAGGGAAGCTGAATTAATTGGAATATTTATTGGTATGAATATTTTATTGATGTTATTTGAATATTCAAATTTTGCTGTCCTAACAATGAAATTGTATCAGTTCAATGAATAAAACTTTCAACAGCTCGTCACTTCTTCAATTTGAAACGAATAATAAACACAGTATACTAAATCTGGAGAATACAGTGGATTAAAAAGACTAATACAGTGGATTTGGTCGTGATTTTAATAGTTTTGTGATAGTTTGGATTGACTTAATAAAGCTAATGAGTTTTGTTACTACTTCAAACTGTAATGTATCTGTAGGTGCACATCGTCCATCCTGTCCTTCCCAGGAAGGTGAACAGGTCACTAGGAGATATCTCCTTCATGTCGGCAGATGTAGGCCAAGACTCACCGAACACACACTCTCTTATTGACGATAACTCCAGACACTCGCATAAGACATGCCTGACAGTTTCATCTTTCTGTTCACACATGTCCACTAGCCCCATAGTATGGAGGTTTCCCCTTGGTTGACAGTGGATAGTGGGTCAGAAATCCTGGGTTTTTCCCAGGGTCGCCCAGGGTGATCCTGGCAAGACTGCATCCTTTTATTCCATCCCATCTCTTAAGGGATTGAGCATTAGAGTGAAACGAAACATTTTTGTCCCACCAAGTAGTGTGCCATAGGGGTTAAAATATGCGAATGAGTAAACAAAAAATAATGTCAAAAGTTGCCTGACATATTTTAATATCCTGAGGTTCCTCGGAGCCCTCAGAATTTGAAAAATCTATCGGTTTTCTCTAAATTTGCGACAATACAAATGTTATTGTGAAAATTGTCTAAAAAAGAACAAGTCTTCCTAGCCGACCAAAGAAATAGAAGACACATGGCTGAAGGAACAGTAGAGATATAGAATTTAGTAATAAAATTACAATAAATGAGAACAGAAAAGAAAAATATCCAAAACCTAGAAGTAGCTGCTACTCCAGTACTCCAATAGTAAAAAAAAAGAAGAGGTTGAATCTGATAGTAGTTTTGCTAAATCTCTATATCATTACGTTTACTCAAACTATTATTTGCACATTTTTTTCCTACTGCTTTTGATCAGGTGAAAATGAATCAAACACGACGTTACTAAAAATGTATCGCAAATTATCATTGGTAGCATCTGCCTCTAGCCAAAAACAGGAAAATACGAATTCTGGTGGAAGCTCCGATCGAGGTTCAGATGATGTCTTGAGATTGGGTAGTTTACTCCATCTTTTTTGAAGAATCGGCAATGTGATTACCTTTACACCTGTCGTGCCCTTCAACCCACCTCAAGATAACATTGTTATCTGCCGAGGCGTTAGCTAAATCTTGGTGGCACTCAAGTACTAGCCCAGATATAACGCGTTGTCTGTTCAAGGTTAATAGGGCTTGTCTACTGTCAGTGCAGATTGTTATGTTTTTGCCAGAAATTCCTTTTCTGATCAGTTCTTCTGTGGCAATTGAGATACCAGCCAGTTCTGTTTGAACGACGCTGGTATTGTGTCCCATTCCCCACTTCATCCTAAGGCTCTCGAGTAAACTCCTTCTCTCATTTTTGAGCCATCTGTATAAATGCGTATTGCATTTGCAGCATCTGACTTTGTGTTCTGATTTATTTGTATTTTGTGGGGTTTATTAAACACAAACCTGGGTTCAATTGCATCATTGGGTACCTGCAGCAGAGGTAGCGCAGTAAGCGCTTCTTGCTATAGGCTTAGCCTCAATTGGCCCACTCCTACTTCGGGGTTTACACCAGCCGTGCGCAATCGCACCATGGCCATTAACGCAACCTCCCTGACGTACTGTAGTGTTATTGTTCTTTTGAGATTTATCCTGACGGGAGAATAGAGATTGTTGCAAAAAGTAGCGTATTATGGAAAATAAGCATAAAATGGAAAATATTTGACCAGTGAGCTGTACTTCCCCGAAATACTGCTTACACATGTGAGTGAGTTATTTGTTTCCCTTTGTCAGGAACAGTGTCACCCTCGCTTTTAACTTATTCCATTCTATTTTGTTGGAATTTTTTCCTTGCATTGATATGGATTTCCCAATACTTTTTCTCAGTTCAGTTGAACCTCTGATCTTTCATACTTTCACTATTTGCATTAATTATTTGCTACATATTCCCATCATATAAACTCAAGTAGGTCTGCCACTTAAGGTGGAAAAATATATTGATGGACTTAATTATTCAGAATTAACGGATAAAATTAATTAACATCCGACCTGCTATACTTGTAATAAAACTATTCGAAACTTCCAACCAGAAATCACAAGTTGTGATATGTGCTAAACTCTCAAAGACATAAATTTTGGAATGTTCATCAAACTTCTATAATATAAGGTTACTCAGGTAACTTGTCTGAGAGAATCCAGAATTTGGTGTTCTGTTTGTAATTACTTGTTCTCAAGACGAAATTGGACGAAACAATTGTAAACTTTTCACTATTTGAAGTATTTCAAACACTTGAAAGGTGAGTTGAAGAGAGAAAAATGTAAAAGATTAGAAAATTAACAGCTTTTGTCAGTTAACATAAGTTTCTATTGAGCTTGTACTTTATCCTTGACAAGAAGAAGTAGTTTGATCCAAATTTGTAGTCTTGGACAAGATAAAATATAGGACTAAACAGTAAATAGTGAAATATCTGCAGAAAATACTTGGAATCTTGAGAAAATCGTGATCTATTAAGTTATTCAAATTAATTAAGAAGATTAACGGGTTCGGAGAGTTGTTTTGTGTTCCTAAACTGAATTTAATATTCAGTATTGGAGTAGATAAACAGGAAAGGCAGACAAGAATGGGAAAATACGTTAGATAAGATACTTATAAACGTTGAGGAAATTCTTTCGGGAATAATAGTTGCTGGAAACTGATGAGGATGTGAAGATTTTCGGACGGAATAGTTATTTTATCTGGAATACTTAGAAGATGTATTCAGCGAGATTGTTAAGATTTTAGCAACTTAGAATTAATAAAGAAAAACTGAAATTGATAAAGTGCTTGGGGAGATGATGAAAATTTGGTTTATAGTGGTTTAGATAGTGGGGTTATCTGAGTTCAATTCCAGTGAATTATTTCGAAATAGTTTGTGAATTAATTTGAATGGAATTTAATTGGTATTTTTTTTTAAGATAAACTGGACCATCACTTTTATGAAACAAGGCCAGCTATTCAGTTTCTGGGTCTTCTTAAGGTAAGAAATTTTAATAGTCCAAAATTTTTTTATACACTTTTGCATTATGGGGCACTGTGATAACGATTCTCATAAAATAACCTTATTTAATGGAACTTCTCTAGCTACTTCAAGAATTATTCAATAAAATGATATTTTTCTGTCAACGCTGTCGATTTGTGACTCGGGTATATAAATGTAGCCTGAAAATCTACCGAGAACAATATCTTGAGGGATTACTCTCCCGATGGAATTCCTGGTTTTATTATAACCGGCGAGGGTTAGGTTGGAATATGTCGATATTTTATATTTTCGAATGTTATTTTTTATGTAACCATATTTTTCAAGATTTTTAAAAACACTGGAAATTATTGGTACAACAAAAAATGACAAAATCACCGTAATATTTTTAGTTATTTACGTAACAATTCCCAAAAGTGATATTTTACGGGATGAGTAGGAAGTTTCCAGGGCGAGTCCCGTAAAATCACTTTCGGGTAGCGTTACGTACAATATTTTTCCTGCAGCCGTTAGTAAATAAAATATAAAAAAGTAGTAGGGATAGATACTAGTATAAATATTACTTATGTACATTAATTGTACAATTATAACAGTTAGCAGCTTCACTGATTTCATGTGAAATAATTATTTCCTCGCAGAATGATGGTTATTATTCACGCGGATGAAGTTTCCAAAACGAGGGAGCGCAGCGAGTGAGTTTTGGAATCATCCAAGTGAATAATAGCCATTCTACACAAGTAAAAGACTATACTTTGTTCACGAATAAAAAAAGAAAAAACTTCCAGTGAGGATCGAACCTCGATCGTCCGCGCAATAGTCAACCACCACTAGGCTATAAACTCGGGCATATGCTTATTGGGTCCCAAGTAGCAGGTAGTTCAAAAATAGCGTGCTTATTGGGTCCCGAACTTTAGTCCTACCTGAATAATAATGTATGGATTCGGTCCCAGCCACCTGTTGTTAAACCAAATGAAAAACAGGTAGTAAAACTAATTTAAAAATTTGATATATTTATTACATTGAAATATTATTGTAAAGGTATACATTTTAGGATTTAAAAAAAAGGTAAAAATAAAATAGAAACACATATACATAAGATATATTATATATATACATATACAATTAATTATTAATAGAACAATAAAATGAGATACATTTAATGAAAAAAAATCGACTTATTTTTCCTTTTTCATATTCGTCAATTTTTTTTGCTATGAAATTTTCGCGATTTTTTATTTTATTATTTCGCGTTTTATACATAATATGTGTACTTTGCATTTTAAACATAGGTCTCCATTTGAAATTCTTTTAGTTTTTCAATAAAAACAAATATATTCGGGTGGGCTTTATAAAAAGAATTATTAAAATGGCTATGAAAGGATTCACAGGCATTCGTAGTGCGAGTAAGATCCGCTGAATTTTTTGCCCAAAGGGATGGAGGAAATAAAGATTCTTCAGATATATAATTTTCAATTAAATAATCGCAATATTTTTTTATGTTTTCCTGGTCTGGTGCTATTGAAAGCAAATCAAAAATAAAACAATCACTCACTTCCCTAGGAGGTAAATACGTTAAAGCAAAGGTCATCCTTAGCCATCTACCAACTTCAGAAGATTCCTCGCTGTACATTGATATTAAACCACATTTTTGTATTTTTTTATACCATGACTGTGCAAGGTGAAATCGACAGCCAATAACATGGGCTTTTGGCCAAACTTTTTGAATAGCAGTATGAATACCTATTTCAAAATCTATAACTGCCTCAGTGATATGTAAGCTAGTAGAGTGTTTTAAAGCGATATCTTCGAGAATATTAAATAATTTTGATAAGTTGAACTACATTTATTAGGCAACAATGAAAACACTAAGGGAATGTAGTGTCCATTAAAATATCCATGTATAGTAAAGAATTGGCAAAAAAATTGTGGACAATAATTAAATGTGCCGTCTAAATAAATTCGATTAACTTTTCCCAAAAATTCAATATTTGACTTGCATGAAAATACAACGATCTGGTCTATTTTATTACTAAATAAGATAAATGGTTCACCAGTATTTGTTCCAATGTTTTTGTTTTTTAAAATATCGAAAGTTTCATCGATGTTTTTTGGCAATGCCGGCTGCATTTTCCTACGGGAGCAGTACATATACCTTCTAATATTTGCTACGTCATTTGTTGTAATGGTTGATGGCAGATTCTCTTGAAGTACACGACGAATAATTTTTGCAGGCTTTTCGGACAAGTCTTCAACTGCCTTGCGTTTGCAAGAAGAGCTTACAATTTGGCGATTCAATTTTTCTATATTTGCGCTATGACAATGCTCTTCAATATGTTTTGTCAAAGTTATATCTTTCGATTCACCCAAACTAAGTATATATGATTTACACTTTTTATTTGTACATATCCAACGCCTTTCTCCACTTTTTAAGCTTTTTTGAAAACTATATTTAAAGTTATTTATCACTAACATTTGTTTTCCTTTTTCACTTAAAATAATATTTATATTCATTTTTAAAATGTTTAAAACAACAGACAAATTGATCTGAAATATGAAATGCACTCGATGAAATATAAACAATGATTGAAATAGTATTTAATTTAAACATTCAGATACAATAAAAAGAGGGAGGATTGGATTTCCGAAAAGAGGTACATTTCCCCGAAGAATATCTTCAGGTAGTTAAGTACCATTGGGACCCAATACGCCTATAGATAAAGGGATTAAAATTTACACATTTTAATCTATGACCTGCCGGGACCGAATCCATCCACACCGATAAACTCGTGCCCGTTATTACCTGGCCCCGAAAATCACTGACCAACTCGTGCCCGTTCAAAAACCAGGTAGAAAATTAATACACCAACTCGTGCCCGGGTGCATCGGAACTGCGGTTTTTAATTCTTATTTATTATAATTAAATATTCAAGACCTACATATACAGTTGTCATTTATTTGAAATAAAACTACTATAAAACGTATCAATTAAATATATTGCACATAAAAAACTTAGAACTACCTACATATTATTAATACTATTATACCATGATGAAGTAAATGTTGATATCTTTTTATTTTTAAAATTATCTATAGTCTTTTTTAGGAAATCATGTTTTTTCCTTGTTGCATTTCTCACGATTTTAGTATTATCTACACTGCGACATTTAATGTAAGTCTCTTCCTGAATTCTTAGCAATACCTCAACGAAAACAAATAATGAGGGATGTGCATTATAAAATGAACTATTTAAATGGCTGTGAAATGATTCACATGCATTCGTGGTTCTGTGTATACTAGCTGATGCTTCTGCCCATATATTAGGAGGAAAACGAGCCTCTTCCGATATATAGTTTTCCACTAAATAATCATCAAACGCACACAATCTTTCGTCGTTGGGCTTTTCTTCCATAAGTTCAAAAACGAAGAAGTCGCTAACTAAATCTGGGTCCAAAAACATAATTCCAAAGCAGTAACGCAACCATTTTCCAATATCACTTTCTTTGTTTTTATACTCCGACGATAGTCCCAAATTTTGAATTTTTCGCCACCATGCTTGACTTAAATGGAATCGGCAGCCTATCAATCTAGCTTCACTCCAAATCAATCGCGTAGCATTATGAATGCCGATTTCAAAATCAATTACTATTTGTTCAGGCAGTAGATTCCAATTCTTATCCTTACACGTATCAATTAATTTGCGAAATAATTTTTTGTAGGTGTCTTCTTTTTTATCCCGCAATAAACAAAAAACAAGTGGTATGTAATGTCCATTACGTAGGCCATGGATTGTAAACAATTGTAAAAAATACTTTGTACAATACGAAAACGTCCCATCCATGTAAAGTGTAGTGCACTCACAGAGAAATTTAAAATTAGTTTCAGTACAAAATACAATTAAATTTAATCCAACATCGTTTATAAGTACAAAGTTCTCATCTTGTAAAGTGCGTGTATTGATATTGTTTAAAACTTCAAACACCTCTTCGGCATTTGATGGAAGTTTTGGAAACTTTTTACGTTTTTCATAATAAATTGTTTTTTTTATACAATTTAAATCCTATAGATGGGATGGTAATTTGAACAGGTAAATTTTTCAATCGAGCACGAGTTAGGTATACAGATTATTGAGACCTTTACTCTTGTACCTTTTAAGGGATTAGTGGGCACGAGTTGGGATGCGTCCGCTATAAAGCATATTTATAAAAATGTAAAGAATAAATATACCCAACTCATATTTTTAATCGGAACCCTTACATTTATAAATGAAATTAATTCCGGGAGGCGTATTGTATATGTGTAGGTATATTCACTATCGCTACTGTTCATTTTTTTTCTTATATTACGTAAAATTATGATTTTATAATTATTTTGACGTTTCAAACTACGCGCTGTCAGAAGCTATTTGCGTTCTTAGGTATTTGACGTTTTAAAGAGACGATTTGATTTATTCATTTTAATCCATTTTAGCGTGAGTTCTGATAATAATAGAATGTGATTGGCTAACGAGAGTGAATTCTTTTTATTTTTCACTGGTGTGAAGAATTTATATCATTATGCAGCTAAATATGTAAAAATAATTTGTACGTTATTATTTAGTCGTGTAGGAAGAAGATTATTCCGAAAGTAAAAAAATCGTCCCGAAAGTAAAAAAAAACTTTCCGATAATAGCTACTTTCGGTACGATTTGTGTATAAAGTTCCATTTTCGATTTAATAAATCATACCAATAGTTCTATTTTCGGGACGGCTGCAGAAAAAAATTTTTAATAATATTTCACAAATAAAACTTTAAGAGCCTGAAATAAATGTTTATACAGTTATACTCAAGTATAGAGGCTATAATATGTCTATCGATCTGTTTTGGATTTAAATGCATATCGCAAATTCTTTTCCAATTCCTTCTTGGCGACTCATTAGCCACTTCCAGCCCCCAAGCCTGACCATAAAACAA
>CAJUYI010004008.1:6321-20248 GCA_910591695.1 Galerucella pusilla | reverse complement strand
AAATAAATATTACATACCAATGTCCATACGTTGGTCGCGAAACAAAACTGATTTCAGAGCAATTTTGAATGATTTAATCGACAAGTTTAGGCAGTTCGTTGTAAATTTTTGCAATTTGATATGTGAAAGAAGTTTTGTACTGTTCAGTTCGATGACGAGAAACAATTAATCTATAGTTGAAACGGGTATTACGGTTATGAATATTTGAAAGGGAGGAAACTTTGTTTATTAAATATGATGGTTGTCCAGTTTTAATAATTCTATGGAATAAGCAAGCCGAATGAAGATATCGTCTCTTGGCCATACTGAGCCATTTGACTGTATTGAGTTTGTGGGAAATTCTCTGACGTCTTCTGATACCACAGACCAGCCTCAAGCAACAGTTTTGCACTACTTAAATTCTCCTAGCGGTAGCTACATTTAAGCAAGGCCCATAAATAACATCACTGTAGTCAAATTTAGCTAGTACAAGCGCATCACACAAAACTTTTTTTGCATTGAATGAACCAAGTATTGCAATTTTTTGAACGTCTATAACGTGATATTGTTAAGTATTCATATAGGAACGGCTTCACGACGTTTATAATAAACACGGAAGTTCAAGAACATTTTGTTACGTTGAATTGAAATTATAAATAATAAAGTTAGAGTTCCGGAAGCCAGAACTTTTTTATTGAAAATTTCCTCTTCAAAAGTCCTTAAATATTAATAGATTTTGAGCTATTAACTAAAACTTTCGATAGTTTTTTCTAGATGTCACTCCGAATCGAATAAGCCTCATATTTTTAGGAGTTTTAGATATCAATAATTGACGCGTTATTGATCTTGTTGATTATTAGACTACGATAAGTTTGTATTTATTATTATCACATATTAACTCACTTGATACGATTAACTGCTTGTATTCATATCTATCGACGTTCCAATAACTGTGATTGCCGATAACAACTGTCGAGCTCGAGATTTCATATTCGAGGCCCAAGAATCGATACCCTGTACTTGTGTGTAGACCAGCTGAAGTAAAATTTTGCTTGAAATATTGCTTTATCTAGATTTCTCTCCAGTAATGTTTAAAATATCAATGTTACTTTAAGCACAACCTACCTATTTTCAATTTTTAATATTTCCGGGACTATGTATATATTTGTGCTTTCCTGGAAGTCCCACGGGTATGTACTGTACATGTAAAGTTTAGAGCTAAAATAGATTCGTGTAGTTTACCTCTAGCTGTTCAACAAACAAATACCAACAAAAAGGAAGTAAAGCAAAGGATTCTTTCATTCTATTTCTTTATTTGCTTGTTTATTTTTTACGATTAGGGTTTTTGAAGTCGGCTTTCCCAACAATAGGATTAGCGTACGTTTACATTTTCCTTTATAGCATTGTCGGGGTTAGAATTTCAAATTTTCTTTGTGGACTGCTTTAACGCATAATAAGGATTCAGTAATAAACGGGTTTATACTTTATCTGGTTTTTCCTGGATGTGTTTAAAAGTATTTTTACAAGAGAACTCAAATGATGATAAAATTCCGGTGATTTTGGTATTCAATAAAATAACGTTATTAAGATAATTATAATCAGTTCATTAGTCTATGAAGATGGGAATTTGTTTAGCCATCCTGTATCTACAAAGTATCATAAATATCCTCCTTTTCACTGAGCTGCAAACTTCATCCCAATCCTTTGTATGAAATAACTCTCAGATATCTCTGATAATTTTCCTGTTCAAAATCTTTTTGAAATATGACGATGGAAAGGAAGTTGAGAGAATAGAAGTTGAATCACTTTTTAATTCCGCTTATTCCTTCGAGGTATTTGCTGTCGTATATAGGAGCAATTCTATAAGCAAATGTTGAAATATAACGCATGATAAAAAATTAGACGAACTGCCTTTTCCATTTTATTATTCTTTATGCATAATGAGCTTCCAATAATTAATAATCTAAATTGAACGCTACATTGTTATTGGGATCTACGATTACATCAAGTTGTGCAAGACGCCACAACTATAGTATAAATTATATTTGCAGCCCGAAATGGGTCAACATTTTTGTGCCCTATGTCCCAATAGACATCAAAATCTTGCTTTTAGAAGTGTATTGGTTTTCGCAATAAAAATTCTAGAGGATATCCACTATCACCAATCAAATAGCTATTGCCTCCATTTACTTGACGTAGCAAGGTTTTTACTTGAGAACTAAGCCATATTGCAGCATCGTGGGTGGAACCAGAAAGTCTGATTTTCATATAAATAATTAATTTGTTAGCATCACAAATAATTTGCGTATTTATTCTGTAGAATCCGTTGCGACAGTAATATGGCGCAGCAGGATACACAGCATGATCAACAGGAGATAATAAAATATAATCTTTATATAAGTGCAATCAATAACACCACATAATCTATTAAAATGAGGAAACTCCTCAGTGAAAGTCTCCTGTACCCCCTCTTCATTTTCTCCAACAGGAAATATAATGTTCCTATGTAATAACTGACTCAAGGTAGTTTTGTGAAACTGATTAAGAAAATGCCAAGTATATAGGACGCGCAGGTGTTTAGGAACAAAAAATTTTGATCTTTGAACATCATGCATGTGCTCAGAGGATTCGAATTCTCTCCCAAATTTCTTAGAAGTCCCCTAAACTGTTTCATAGAAGAGATTTATTTTGTGAGTAACATAATTTATTAGAATCTCCAAAATTAACTGCGTGAATACGAATTTCTTCATAAATTAGTTAGACGTCAAATATTAAAGTCATCATTCACTTGATTTGAATCGAATCAGTGGTATTTGTTGTTATTATAGTTTCCGCTATCAAAAATGTTTCAATTTGTAGTAGCGTTTGAATTAAGTGTATTCCGTTAATATTTCAAAGCTTATGATGCATACAGTATGGTGAAATTATGTTAGCGGATCGTCTAATTTGAACCTAGCTTTAAAGATTGAAGTTTTTCACAGAATTGTCCCCTTGTGTGTGTAAAAAATTTCGCAGCGACAAAGTGATACAATGTGGAAAGTTTTATTGAAGCAATGATGGTGTTTCGCTGTGGACATTTGCAATAAAATACGATTCAACCTTTATGAGTGGTCACACGTCTGTTACAACACTTCTTTTGAAATGGCGTGATTTTCCCAGCTCACTGAGTTTAATTTAACGACTTAAATGCAAAGCTTTCGCAAGTTTTTGTCGGACTTTAGTATCAATTTGTGGTAATAACACTTACTATGATGCAACAGTTTAAGTTTGAGTTTTCAATACAAAAAAAAACGTGAAATTGATGGTGCACTTCGTTCGAAGATATTTCGTTTTGACTTATGCCAACATTATTGATCTAGGACCAAAACCCAAAGCAAGTAGTCCTTAATACTGTTTCTTCGAAAAGCGAAAAGATAATGCCTATTAGTATGCGAAGCGAATTGTGAAAAATGTGTTTGAAACATCGAGGTTGTATTATAACCGATGCAGCAAAAGAAACATACCAATTGATCAAAACCCCAATATCCACTGTGAACTAATACAACGCTAACCAAACCAAATACGTTGACCGAATGCAAAAGAATATAATCCGAACAACGATATAATGTCCTGCACCAAGAACAAAGGATACCATCCCTATATTGTATATAAAAGCGCTCATTAAAGACAAACTAGGATTTGTTTGTAACTGAATAAGTTTGTGGAGAGCTATTCCTTGAATGGAATTTGTATATTGTACCATTAATAAGTGGCAAACAATAATGGAGTCATATCGTTTACGTTATGATTACTTCTATACCATACATCCAAAAATGTACACGTGAGAATCGATTCTATAGGTAGCTGAAACAATTATATTCAGCATATTATTGTTACAAACTCAGTGATTCAGAAGCCGGTGCTGTCGTGAACTATAAATTCTGGCGAATGCGTCCTTTCTAGATGATTCCATAACAGATTGATGTGATTGTTTATTCCCGACTTTTCTGGAAGCTCCGCATACGTGATAAATTCAAGAAGGTTTTAGAGCTGCTAAGGACTATATTGTTACGAACTCACTGATTCTGAAGCCGGTCCTGTCGCAAACTATAAATGCAACCTTTCTAGAAAGGTTCTTCCGCAGGTAATATCCAGACTGTTCTGGAAACGTACCAGGCCATACAAAGGTTTATCGCAAATGTTCTCGATTTATGGAGTATACGCAGAGGTTGTGAATTCAAGAAAGTTCTAGAGAATCGCGGCACTATATATACGCGGGTTTTCGAGTGAGTCGGGGAGTTGTTCAGTATACAGTGAATCGGTAAACAGTTTCAGTATAAAGTGAGTGAACAGAAAGTGAATATAAATAGTGTTGAAGATAAATTAGGACAATTATTATAACGAGTGTAGATAAATTAATAGACATTAAGTAGTGTGTATATAAATTAAGTTTATTATAGTGTGTGAGTGTTTCTTTAATAAATCAGTAGTAATTAGCCACAGTGAGTGTATAATTTCATCCCACGGTAAAAACTGTTTAAATGAATAAATGCGCGATCGTATTGAAATAAATTGCAAATAAACAAATATGAATACCCTCGATATCAGCATGGCAGGTAAAAGCGGTATTAAAATTAGCCAATGTACCAATTGTTCATTCAATTTTAATGTTCCAAAATTAATGTTTTTTGTCTCTTTTGTGAAATTGCTTTTAATGCCTATTTATTACTTTTTATATTGTTTGGTTCTGTTCCGTTCATTGAAATAATATATTAATCTTCCTATCTTTTTTGTTTCTCTTGTGTAATGAATGAAGTGATATATTATTTAGGACCACTTGAAAGTTTGTAGGGCTAAGACGTCGGTGAGTAAATTACTGAACGGTAAGTAGATCACTTACCGACGTGCTGGACTCAGAAACCAGTGAACACAACCTACCGTCCTGACAACCGATGCTTGTGTTCCTAACAGAAATTTTCTTTCTATTCTGTTACAGATTTCACGTACAGTTCTCCAGAGGCTAGACTATGCAAGATGTTCGGGTTTTAACGGGTTTAAACCTTCGTTCAATTTCAAGCGGTCCGAAAATAGTCATCAGGAGTGAATAAAGTACGCAGCTAGCTCTGCGCAATTCCAGATTGGGTTACGGACTGTCCAGAAACCAAAATCAGAATAATGATTTTATTATCCCTGGCTTAGTATTATTTTAACAGGTTATTGAAACCACATTAATTTTTATTATATATTTAATTTGCTTTCTATTGTTGACTTTCTTGCAATATTTTTTGTGCTGGGACTGCTCCAGTGTCCAGTCCACTCCTTTCTTATGACTCGAGGGAGGGAAAGTAAATTTATAACATTATAATATCTCCCAAAAAGTAATATAGGAGTTGAGAAAAGGGTGCAAATAAGAAATATTTTGAAGTTTAGAATTGCTGAAGTGAAGAATTTGTATTAAAAATGTGTTTGACTTCATTCCAGTGCAGTATCCAGATTAAGCTTTATTATAGTGAAAACTTAGGGAGTTATTAATATTTTCATATAATGTAATTGTAAGTAGAGAAAATCCTGTTGTACCTCAATTAAATTCTTGACCGACTTTTCATTTTATATTATACAATTGATAATATTATTTTTTTGTATTTAATAAAGTTTCAAATTATTAAGGAGAATAAAATTTTCAAGTGATTTTTTTCAATTACCTAGTAAAATTTTTATAAAATTATTCTTGTTTCGATGACTTCCTAATTGGAATAAAAAATTTCGAAGTTTGATTATAACCTAAATGATTGACCGATTTGCTCACGGAAGAATAAAATGAAGTAAAATATTCCATTGCTAAGGCGTTACCAATATTTTATACCTATATTATTTTTAAAATTATTGAGAGTGAAACAACCTTTACGAAAAAATTGTAAATAGCAAACATATGTCAGGTAAACTTTTTAAATAACTAAATTTGGAAAATATTTAAATAAGAATGATATATAGAAAAAAATACATAACAGTTTGAAATGGGCAAAAAATTATTAATTAAAATGAAAGTTCAATGTTTAAAAGGGAAAAATTTCCAAAATATTACTTATTATTATTCTCACAAGTATTTCTATTTTTGTTAATAGTCGAAGCGTTCTCCTACCTTTTAGGCATATCGCATTTCTTGAGATGAAACGAGACCAGTAAAATCTGTAAGAAAAAGAAAACGATATTAATTCAATATTGATTGATTTTAAACAGCAGAGAAGAACATTCAAAATATGTCAAAAAGTATGAACATAAAGGGAAGGAAGTTCCCAATAAAAACGTCCAAACTCCTGAAACTTTATCTCTATCTGTTATTCATAATTTCAATTCAACGCTGAAAATAGGTCCTAACCAATCATTTTTAGGAATGTGTGCGCATTAAATGAATTTTTCAAGAAATGATTTGTTAATTTGGAAATTTTAAAAGATCTTGGTTTATTCTGAACACTTCAAGGAGTTTATTGCCGTAGGGGAACATTTTTTAAGCTAATTTTTCAACAAACTACAACAAGGCATTTTATGTAAACGCTTTTAAGTTTTTCCTGTGTTCATGTATAAAATATATTAAAAAGTAGGGTCTTTTGTCATCAATTGCTGGCATAATTGAAGTGAGCTCCTGAAAATGACAATGGAAACTTTCCAACTCAAAAATTTCACATCGTGACTTGTGCTCTTGGACAGGGAGGGACGTTTTTCCCTGTTTAACCGATTGCACAAGTTTTCCGATAAAATTAAGACTTAAAGGAAGGCGGAGTGGACTATGGGTAAAACTAGGCATATAATTACATTGTTACCCGTTATTAAGAGACCACGACATGTTTATTAAAAGTTTGTTGGAAACCCACAAGTTAAACGAGTCTACGGTGCTGGTTGGAACATTTAAACGGGACACAGAAAACGATTTTATCATTTTTCGATTTTGTATCCCGGCTTTGACTGTTTTGTGCCGATTCTACAATTGCAGTATGTAAGTCGATATTTGATACATGGATTTATATTTATATAAGTACTAAGGAATATAATCGGAAGAAAAATAGAAAAGGGAGAAGAAATGTACCTTACATATATAGCTCTAAAAGCAGCCTTCGATACAGTAGATAGAAGGGAAGTATGGAGAGCCCTGGAGTAAATGGAAGTTCCACCCACCTCAATAAATATAATTGAGAGTGTTTACCTACGACTCCCCTGTAATCAGTCAATAACACACAGTCGGCATCAATGTAATGATGTCTATTGGGCATACGGTAAAAAAACGCACAGCTATAAAGTAAATTGCACGGCTTCCTTGGCAACATCTTAGCAACTATCAATAGACGTCGCCATCTTATTCAAAATTTACTATTTGAAAACATTCGATATTGCCACGTTTAACTATGAGAAGCCCAAAGGGCTAAGTATGTATTGATTATAATTGAAAAATGGACTTTTGATTATCAATAATATATTAATAATGATTAAACGTTAGTTCTTTAACGTGCGTTTTCCATTGGTAATAGAGTAATAGAGATGGAGATGAAAGTTTACCAAGCGCCTCTAATAATGTAACTGTTGTTTCTTATGCTTCAACAAGCAAAGGAAGCGATTTATGATTTGTGTTTAATAACTGCACTGTTACTATAAACAATTATTATAATAACTAATATTATGGAATTAAATGTTATACAATAAAATTATTGAAAATATCCATCGTTGATGTTGTTAAAGTATTATTAATAATAAGATTATAAATACAAGTACAAGTAGGTCGTAGGTAAAGTATAGTACGTAATTCGTGTTGTAAAGCATTTTACGCACTCACGGAATTACGCACTCGCCGCTACGCGGCATCGTGCGTAACTTTTCCATACGTGCGTGAAATGCTTCTTACCACACCCGATACGTAATATACTATTACGAGATAGTTAGAGCAAAGGTACAAATTGCAGGGCAAAGCTCAGGAGAGTTCAAGCCCATCACTGTTTATAATAATCATGGATAATATTGTGAAACGAATTAAAGGAACATATGAGCAGCTGAATACTGTGATGGGACACAAAGAACAAAATGCAAAAAATAGTGAATATATGGACCAAAGAAATAGAGAAGATGAAGATGGGGGTGAACATAAATAAAACAAAAGTGATGATAATAAATGAAAAACAACTAGGTACTTAATCAAAATAATAAATAGATTAAATTCAACATTTGAATATTTGGAAAGTATATTAACAGAAGGTGGAAAAATAGATGCAGAAATAACAAACAGAGCAAATAAATCAAACAAAAATATACTACTCTCTAAATAAGACAATTCTTGGATATAAAAATATAGACTAAGAAGTGAAAATGAGAATCCATGATATATGATAACAGTTCGTACAATACTATATGCAAGTGAAAATTGGATTGTGCGAAAATAGGACGGAACTAGAATAAACGCTATAGAAATGAAACATCTAAGAAGAATTGCAGGAAAAACTGAATAAGATAGGATTAGAAATGACGTCATTAGAGAGACAACTAAACAGGAACTGATAACTGGTGAAGAATGGAACCAAATAGGTTAACTAGGAAAATAATGAAGATTGGAAAACTGATCAAAAGATAAAGGGGTAGGCACAGAACGGAATGGTTGGACCGAATACAAGAGATATATTTGGAAAGAGGAAAGACCATAGAAATAAAGAACCTAGCAAGAGACAGAAAGGCATGGAAGGAATGGGTACAGGACATGGAATCCACATCCGACGCCTGAAAGGGCAGAAGGAACAACAAAAGAAGAAGAGGAATAATTCAGATCGAGAATAACGGACTGTGGGTTCTAGAATGGATCTTCATGACATGTACAGTTATTCCGAGAATATTCCGCTTGTAGTTTCACTTAACCGACGTTTTGAAGCGTTGAAAGGAAATTTCTGACATTCAACACCCTAACTCAATTTTTCTGTTTTGTTTCGATGAATCAGCGAGTGGAACCGAACTATTCGTTCGTTTTGCTATCGAATTTACGGATAAAAAACTTTATAAAAATCCCTCATCAAATGATATTGATGTGCTTTTTAGCTTAATGGAAAAGGTTGAGGATTCTGATTTTATTTTCTATTTGGATATTCAACTCTCATATTCATAAATTTCAGAATACAAAAAACTGCTACTGATAATAGAAAAAGAGTGTCTGCTTCTGCAACAAAAACCACTTTAATTTATTGGGTATAATTTTATCTCCTCACTTTAGCCATCTTCTGACTAGAGACGCGAGAGCATTTGTTTTTGGTATTCTTTCGCGAAACCAACTAATAAGAAATGCAAAATAAGTTTATTCCTCGGTTATACATTCAAACTTGTAGTATACTATTTATAGCGTATACTCCAATTGTAGAGCTGGTTCTTATAGAAGCAGCTCGCAATTCGCAAGTATGTGGATTAATGTATCCTCTTCCATCCCACATAATATACATTCTTCCTCCAGTATTTCGCACTTTTTCAGTTGCCCGTTCGAGCGACAATGTTCCGTTAGGATCCCTGTTGAGACTCTTCAATTTGACCTATGGATTTATTTGATCTTAACAGGTTGAAGGCACCCAGAAGAGTATTTGATTGTCTTAGCCCTGCAAGATATTTCCGAAGGTCAGATTTTCTCTTCTCTTCGGCTTCATCCATTTCTTCCAATATTACAGTGGAGCTGATCCCGCAAGAGGGTTTCGACCCCCTAAAGGGTGTTTCAATCCTCCTCTTTGCTAGTTCATCTGCTGTAAATCCTGGGTAAAGGAGCTATAGATCAACTTGCCAGAAAAAGAGGAGTCCCAGTTTATGAGCCCGGATCTCTTGATGTAAATCTCTTCAAATCTGACAAAGAGAACTGAGAGCAGCAAGGTTCTACTGGAATGAGGCTTGGGGCAAGACCTTTATTGAAAGAATTTCAAAATTGAAGGCTGAATATGTACAGGAATGAGGTCAGGTCTATAAGTGGCATCTTTACAGGATACTTATGACTAATCTATTCTCTGGGCAAAAAGGGCTGGACGAAAACACTGAGCGTGGCTGCTGAGCAAGAAAGACTAGAACCTCAAAAAGCTGCATTTGTGCGTATGTATGTATGTAGATAGACTCACCCCTTCATCGCTTATAAACTTCATTTGGAAAGTTGAGCTTGAAGGAGTAATTGAATTTGAAATTGACATTATTGTTGCCGTGCACGGTTCTATAAAAAAATCATGGAAACCTGACCTGACCCTGTACTTTATAAAATGTATAAAGTTTGTGAACAGTCATAAAACATTCAACTTTTTGATATCGAACAAATAATTTCTCCATGTTCTACTCCAAGCTTTACGCCAAAATTCATAGTCCATGTTTTCATGAATATAGTAAGAATTGAACACGTTCTGCGATGGAGTGAGTTATAGTTTTTAATTTTCAAAAACGTTCAACTGTTTTACTCATGTTAAATGGAAAAGAAATTGAAGATATTAATATTTCTCTCTGCATAAAATTAATTTTTTGTATAATGAATTAATTTACCCATAGTGATAGTGGGTGAGTGGGTCAGATAATTCTGTATGAATCTTCTCCGAACGTTCGACTTATCTGGCGTACGCTAAGGGTTGATGAGTTCACTATCACCAGGCCATGAAGGAACAAGATTGATGTTACAATGTAGTACGTATATGCTATTGTTTTTATACAATACTTATTCAAAATGTGCGCCATTGTTATTGTTCATTTATATGCATTTTCCTGCTACATATTCCTGAAAAACGAGACGATTTTCTCACGTGAATCAGTGCACCCGGTCTGTAGTGCTGAAGACTTAATCCTCCAACATATCCATTCGTTTTCATCCGGTGGTGTAAACTCGTATCTGTGATGGGTAGTTGAAATTAGAACCGCAGTTAAAGATGCAAGAGGCTATCGATTATCGCTCAGTGTGACTGGTCGCCCCGTGCTGTTGAAACCACTGATTTTTCATCCAAAAGCTTCTGTCACGTCTAAACCTCTTGATATCCTGGACAAATGGTGTTGCCATAATGCTTCTCCAACGCTCCTTGGTGAAAGTAAGAGGTTTGCCAACATTATCTTCCATGAAATATGGACCAATGATGACTTTGCACCATATCTGGACTAGGTCACTATATGCAGTGGATAATAATATGGATAATAACGTTGAGGTTATCAAAACCACGTAAGTGAGTGTAACCCTCCAGGTAAATGTGATTCTCATCTGAGATCTCTCATTATTCAAGAAATCTGGATCCCCGCACAGCATAATCGCCAAATCGACGTATTTATGTTCGTCGAAGACTTTGGTTCGCTGACTGTAAAACCTGATTGACGACACGTCCATGGTTCTTATTTGTTCTCACAGCTACTGACCTACCACCAGACCGTCCTTTCCTTTGGCACAATAGAAAGCATGCCTGCGTTGGTTGGTTAACGCTAACTTTAAACTTGGCCCACAATGCTTGTAATTTCCGAATGAACGAAAATAATGCTCGAGTTTTTCTACAGTGGTGAGAACCATTTTTAACTATAACATTACATAACGTTGTTGACACTGCTGAAGACACAACGCTGCTATACTATCATACGTCAAAAAGCAGACATGTGCATAGTAGTGGAGCGAAATTCATTTGGAAATTATTATATAATATAGAATTCTAGAGAATACTATAGTGAGGAGATATTTTATTTTTTTGGAGCCCCAAGGTCGATAGTACATCGGACTACTCGGGGCAACAAGACTAAAATCTTAAAATACGTTATTTTTATAGAATATTCACAAATTTATATTCCAAAGCTCCGTTGAAATGAAATGATCCGTTCGCTTATTTCAAATGTGATCATCTCTGGTTGCAAATAACCCACTAACTTTTCAGAGCCTCCGACACTTTGCCTCTCTCACTCCCAAACCACTGAATTATTAAACTTATTTCGAACGTTCACCCAAATTACTAGTTGCCAAGTGGAATGTTTAATGAAAGAGTTTTACCATAATTAAATTTTTGAAAGACAGAAGAAATACTTTGTCAGAAAGTTTTTGAGCAGCCATATTCTTCCAAAGTTAATAAAAAAACATGAATTATTGATAGAGTTAACAAAGCATTCTGGTAATATTATTTTTTCTCCCTCTTTCTCCTTAAAGCAGGAATTTATTTACATCTTTCCTGTCAAAGTCGGTGTCAAAATCTTGAGGAAAATTAAGGCACCATCATTATTATCGAGTGTTCACTTAGTTTACTCCGAATCAATACATGCCTAAAAAGCATGATAATGGGTTAAACGGGTAAGCATTCATCGTCAGTGAATTGGAAGCAAGGAGTGAGATGTAGTTGGAAAATTTGCAAACAATCTTGTCAAGCCATTTTCCATTTTACAAAGGAAATACGTTTTTTTTTGTTCAAAATTTATTTTATCGATCAACGTAATTTCCATCAAGAGCAACGCAATAATTCCAGCGCCGCCTTAACCTTCCACCACCACTTTTGTGGAACGATTTATGTTTTGCCTCAAAACAGGCCTCAGTTTCAACGATAACCTCTTCATTAAAACGAACGGTTCGAAGTTTGATTCATTCAGTTTGGTCATTGTTTTGATTGACTTGTGACTTGTGACTCGGTGCGTTGTCTTCATGAACCAACATTTTGTTCTTTGTCATATGCGGACGTTTCTTTGCAATTTCGGCTTCCAACTGCTCCAATAACGCTATATAATATTCACTTTTTTTTAATTTTATTTTTTCATTCGTTTGTTTAACGTTCTATTTCTGCGACTGAGGCTAATCACCACGCCGGAAGCACTCTACCCCTAGCCGGAAATTTTGGCGAACCCACTAGTGTTCCAACCAGTGGTAGCGTTGTTCAATGAGCCCAACATCCATGGAATTGGGACCTCGGTTTTACGTCTTCTCCGAAAGACGGCATATCTACATTATACCTCGTGCTCATTGGTATAATGCCTGCGAACTGTGATATGCTACGCACCCTAGTAGTTTAAAGTGCACCCTAGTTGTCTAAAGTGCTTCGCTGCAGGCTGTACGGGCCCTAAACGATGGTTTTCCCTGGCATGGTCACCCATCCGAGTAATAACCATGTTCGACACTGCTTGACTGTAATTATCGTATCAAAAGTGTTCCATTACAGTGCTGAGTTATCGCCCTATAATATTCACTGTCAATGGCATTTCCCTTTTCAAGATAGTCGATAAATATTGAACCACGTATATCCCTAAAAAACCAAGGCCTCAACCTTTCCAGTGAGTTGTTGTGCTTTCGGACGCTTTGGACGAGGTTCACCAGCTGCTGTCCACTCAGATGACGATCGTTTTGATTCTGGAATGAAGTTATGGATCCATGTTTTATCCATTGTCACCTATCGACGCAGACATTCCGGTTTGTTACGTTTAAACGTTTAAGTTATTAGGAGGTGTAAGTTTGAAATGAAATTGTTTGGGTTGTGAATAACAACCGACTGATGCCAATTAACTACGAATTGAGTTTTTCTCTTTTCAAAGTGTTGGCAATTCTAGCCTAGTTAAAAAAAAACTGTCACATTTATTTTGAAATGGATATTTTTAATGATATCGAGGAACTCGAAAATCAAGAGATACAAGAAATTGTAGATTTTGAACGTCACCCATAGACCGTTAGAGATGGTATTGACCACTTTGAAAGATGGGATGATAAAAAATTCTTGTTTTCCTCAGTATGTATGTACCTACTTTAACAACTTCAATCAACATCCTCACTTCCAATTCAAGTTTACTGCACTCTTCCGTTTATTATTGTGTGTGTGTGTGTGGAAGCAGGGATGGCCTCAGCTGAAGGCTATTGGCCACAGAACTTTTTTATAATTTATAATTTATTATTGTTGTTACTATTTTGGTTCATTCTGTAATAGTATATTACGTAACGTGTGTGGTAGGAAGCATTTTACGCACGAATGGAACAGTTACGCACGATGCCGCGAAG
>CAJUYI010004007.1:0-20254 GCA_910591695.1 Galerucella pusilla | reverse complement strand
TCCATCTTCGTCCTCGTGCGATATGGCCATCATATCCACACTAGTTGTACAAACTACAATTTCTTTCAAAATATGCCCTTTCACATTTAAAAATTACCTGCCAAATGTCAAATCAATTTATCCATCCATTTTAAAGTTATCGAATTAAAACATTCAAGTTTTCAAAATTTCCACACCCTGTATTTCGAAAAGTAGCTAGACCCCTTAATCGCGCAAAAAAATTATGGAAATAATAGTAAAAATTTATCCGAACAAATTCAAGTAGATCACCAGCACTGCGAATACCAGCTTTGCATAGAATTTTAATATAGCATCGGTGGTTCAGTGGTTAGAATGCTCGCATTGCACGCGGGCGGCCCGGGTTCGAATCCCGGCAGGAGCATATTATTATAAATTGCTGCTTCGTAAACGAGAGAGAGACTAAGGAGGCACAAGCACGCAAGCAAGGCACATAACGAAGCAATGTAACATAACGTAGCGCAACGTAACGCGTAACGGTAAGATATTTTGCGTCGCGACCCCTGGTCGCTCAAACATAACCTGGCGTGAAGAACTAAAGTTCCAAAAACATTTTTCGGTCAGATTAAGAGAACCCACCAACATTTTTGTCAGATTAAGTAAATATGCTTTGAGGATACCGAGATAAATCTTCCCTATGAAAATCTGACGCGCTCGAGTATTTCAAAAGAACTTTTTTTTGCATTTTCAAAAATTGGTCGTACCTTATCGTCACGCCGACATCGTCAGTTTTTTTAAAAGGGACTTCCTTGGGGCCTACTCAACACCCTTTCCGAAATTCTGACGCGCTCAAGTAAATTTTTGACTACTTTATATGCCTACCCCCACCACGCAAACCGGCAGATTAGTATACCGTTGTTATCAGAGGCACTTGGGGCATACGTGGTATGAACATCTGACGCGCTCGAGAATGCCCAAGTAACTGTTTTTTCTTACATTTTTGAAAAACCGTACACGCCATACCCACCGCTTAAATGGTTTTCACCATACGAGCTTTTCTTTTCGAAATTACTTTATTTTTCGATTTTGATAGGTCTCGACGGCGCTCGAGAATGTCGGCATTTAGCGACCTTGCCTCCCTAACTATTAAGTTTGTAATATGTTCACCAACTGACAAGTTGACACTTGACACTAATGACAGTCGTCATGAGGATAAACAACTGTTTGGTTAGATTTCAGATTGTTTTGTTTCAATTTTACTATAGACAGACAAATATAGCTCTTAAAATACCCAAGAAATAATTAAATAATGTTGAAGGAAGCACCAAATCAAAATTAAATGAACTCAACACGATCAACAAAGCTATTAAGAACCACATGTTGTGCAAAGAACGCCCGTTTATCATCAGATTCATCAGGGCGACTGTCACGTCAGTGTAATGTATATTTTCAGGAAATACGTGCCTAATTTTTGTCATCAATTAATTTTTTGTCGACTACAGGTGTCGGGCAGATACTACCTGAGTGATTTTGTAATTTTGATTTATACGAGTGAAAAGTTTAAAGGTGAAATTTTCAGTAATATCACTTAGGAGTGGCAATAGAGTGGAAATAATTTTGTCGGAAAACTGTTGCCAAAAGGCAACAGGCTGGGGAAAGACCTGGTGAATTATTTTATCTTTTTTTGTCGTTCTCATGTGATATTCATGCACTTGATTAGTTTTTTTTATGTTACAGTAAAGGTATTAAGCGTCCACTAAGCGGACCGGACCGGGTCGCAATTCTGTTTATTAGCGACGATTTGAGGCAGGCGCATGCGAACGGAAGTGAATGAAAATTCTTACACCCATAAGTAACACGAACTGGGAACAAAGTCGAACTTTCTAATTAATGTCTCAAAATGCAATTCAATAATTTGCTCAATTTGTTACTCATAGTTTTGATTACGGTTTCCTTTGAAGATTAGCTGATTCATCAAAATTAAGAAACGATGGATAGGGTACTCTGGAAATCGTCAAAAAATAAATCAACAAAATGACTCAGTCCATATTTTGGTAAACTGTTTAGTTTTTACTCAATAAACATCTTTATAAAGCAACATTGTCAGAATTGTAACCGTTTTTGTTTATTTTCTGTTGAAAGTACCACTTTTTGTAAGTGTGTGGGATAAAAATTATTGCTAGACGGAAAAGGACAATCTTAAGTTTAATGGAACACTGTGACTCATCAAAAAAGGAGCACTTTTAAATTTGTCGAGAATATCTAATTCAGTGGCGTTACCTTTAATACAATTACTATAATGAAATTAATTCTGCGGTGAAATTTATTGGTAGACGTTGTAGGAATTGATGAGGTAAGACAAAGTAAAATTATAAAATCGATACTGGAGCTAATAAGGTTAGTTAGCATAATTTTCTTTTGTTGTCGGTGGTTATAGATTAATGTTGTTAATACAGAAGCTTAACGAAAATCAGTCACATGGAAGGGGGAGAAAAAAATCTAAAATGTAGAATTTTTGACATAAAAGAGGAGCGGATTAGATGGGAGGGGACTCGAATTGATCATAAAGAGGCATATTCAAGGAAAAGTTATAAAGAAACTAGGAGAATAACTTAAATGAGCTTTGGAAAGGTTTAATTCGTCAGTATTGGGATAGAAAGATAAGTATACTTTGGCAAGTTTATCTGAAACCGTGAAAGGAATGCAGTCGAAAACGTTCGACATTGCCGCGTTTAACTATAAAAAAATAGAAGAACTGATTAGTAGTGATAATAATTATAAATGGGTCTTTTTATTATTAACAATATTAAAAATATGATTGAACGTTAATTCCATAATGTGCTTGTTTCCTTGGATTTATTCTATTAACATTATTTTCCAATTTATGAATATTAAAAGAGAACACTTCCAAATTTGTTATGGGATTCTTAAAGCTCTGGCAACGTTGTACGAAAACCATATTGACCACACCCTCCGATTACATAATTGGTGATTTTTATCGACCAGGTTACTTCTTATTGGCAAGCGCGTGCGTGAGATCTTCCCTCTCACTTCGTCAATTGAGTGATATTGATTTATCCAGTGGTGTTCGTATTGTCAGTTACCTTTGTAATTTCAGTTTTAATTGGTAAAATAGGTACCGTACGCCATTTGTACGTTTGACAGATATACGCCATGTTTTTCCTCGCCTCTTACCGACGCCCCGTAGCTACAGATAAACTTGCCAAACTATAGTTATCATGTGGATAAAAAAGAAAGGCCATAAAGTTCACGAAAAAAGCCTAACACGCTGGAAGGTTTAATAGGAGAGTATGTTTTAATAACCAGTTGTGGGTCTAGGATACGATTTTTAGGAATTCTAATCACTTCACGCTTCTTTCTTAACAATCTCTTGATTATTCAAATCAGTACCAACTGCTATTTTTCCAATTATATACGAGCTTGTCGATCTTCTACATACTCGCTGAAGTTCACCTTGCCAAGTAAGGTAAAAACCCGACTTATATGAGAACGGTGTCCAGTCATAACCATTCTGTCAGTTTATTTCGGGCAAAATATAATATTGCAATTCCTATAGTCAACCATTTCACAAGATAATCAACCAAAAAGAAGCCTTCTATCCATAACTTCTTCGAGTTGATTTAGTGCAGTAGCTGCACAGGAACAAAAAATTGAAGAACGTGTCACGGGACACACGGTAAGAACTTTAGTTCACTTTAAGCAATAATAAAATTTTTAAGAATTTATTTTACTCTGGATGAAGCTTCATTTAACAATTTATATATAATCGATTATTTCTAATCGATCAACAATCGATTATTATCAATTATCATCAATTGATTAATAATCGATGATTTTTGATCGACCAACGATCGATTGAATAATCGATTATCAACAATAGATTAAATAGTCGATTATCAACAATCGATTAATAATCAATTATCATTAATCGATTAATAATCGATTATCAACAATCGATTAATAATCTATTAATCTCAATCGATTAATAATCGATTATTATCAATCCTTCATAGAAAATCGATTAATAACCGATTGTATATATTCGATGAATATTCGAATATATACAATCGATTGAAAGTCAATTGTTTCCAATCGATCAACAATCGATTATTATCAATTGATTAATAATCGATTATTTTTGATCGATCAATGATCGATCATTATTAGTCAATCTATAGTCGATTATTATTGATCGATTAACAATCGATTATTATTAAGTTGCAGTTGTGAAGTAGTAGATGGATTATTTCGTTACAAAATTCTGTCCTCGGTTTTTTCTTCAATCTATCGATTAATTTAAAATTTTTCCAGCATTTTTTTTATTTTAAAACTGACGGACGTGCATAACTGTAAGATATATCTCCCAATCGATTATCAACAATCGATTATTATAATAATATATTATCAACCTTTGTGTAAAATTTAAACCCGAGACCTCGATATATGGCGACATTACAGTTTTCTCGAGCCTATGAATCGCTGCTTCGTAAACACATAACGCAGGCACATAACGCAGCAACGTAACGGTCAGATCTCTTGCGCCGCGACATCCGGTCACTCCAACCTTACGTAAAAAACTAAAGTTCTAAGAAATATTAATCTTTCAAAAAATTATGGAAATAATAGTAAAAAATGTATCCGAATAAATTCAAGTATATCACGAGCACTGCGAATACCAGCTTTGCATAGAATTTTAATGTAGCATTGGTGGTTCAGTTGTAGAATGCTCGTCTGCCACGCGGGCGGCCCGGGTTTGATTCCCGGCCGAAGCATATAAATCGCTGCTTCTCAAACGAGAGAGAGAGAGAGAGAGAGAGGCTCAAGGCACATAACGCAGCAACGTAACGTAACGGTCAGATCTTTTGCGAATAACCCCCGGTCGCATCGCTCCAACCTAACGTAAAGAACTAAAGTTCTGAAAAACGGTCATCTCATTGGGTAGTGACACTTTTTCTTCTGGTTAACGAACCAGTCTTTTATTTTAGTAACGCTTGTACATATTCTGTACACCATAAAGGATCACATGAGCAATGCTCATCGTTTCTCGTTTCTCGAGACCATATTGTAAGAAGAAAACCATTATAGACTCAACAATGGATTTTGAATCAAAGCGAACATACGGCAAATGAGACGAACACGTGCTTTAGCTTTTGCTATTAATTTTGGATAAGTTATATATGAATGTATGTATACTGGGAAAAATTCACTGAGACGTAAAAGATTTATTGTGCCAAATTTCCACAATTTCACCTTTCACAATTATTATATCTAACTTTTCTATATTTAGGACCGGTTTTACAAGAGAGATTTATACTAGGTATAGTTATACTGGGTATAAAGTTATACCAAAATTTATACCTAGAATAAAATTAGTTGGTTTTACGATGCTTTTTTACACCGGTATAGCAATTCTTACTCCAAGAATTGCTATACCGGTGTAAAAAAGCATCGTAAAACCAACCAGTTTTAAACTAGGTATACATTTTGGTATAACTTTATACCCAGTATAACTATACCTAGTATAAAACTCTTTTGTAAAACCGGCCCTTAATCGAACAATTGTTTTTAATTAATTCAATATCAACCATTAAAAAAACTTTGGTAACGCCTATGGTGATATTGACGTCTCTTTTTTTGCTCGGGAGTGCACAGAGAGCTCTGTTAACCTTTCCTCCTTTCCATAAGAAATAAATAATTTTAATCACCTTGTCTATTTGATAGGAATAATGATATTTCTATATTATGCTGCAAATTATTGGATTATTCATATTAATTATACTCTATCCAAACATGTGGCAGAGTAATGCAGGCATCACACGATCAAATAGTTTGTCAAACTTGACAAATCAAACTGGACTGATTACATAGAATTATGACAGTAGCCTCAAACTTGAGAGTCACACGATCAATCTTTTTGCTTCAAACTTCTTTACGGTTGGAGAGTAATTCAATATCCGTCAGTGCCTATACCCCGGGAAGTAGTTGTTTGATCTTAGTTGAACAGACACAGTTTTTGAAACATATTTTTCAAAACATATAAAGCGTTAAAATAATTATTATTTTGCGATATCTGTTGAGGAGTTTCTATTCGAATGCACATTAATGATCAATTTAAAAACCACTATTGCTCTCACGAGCTTAACAGGATTTAGCATACAAAGCTGGAAAGATACAGGAGAAAAGAGGAAGAATTTGGTGCAAATCCTGGAAATTCCGTCAATACAAGGGTCAATAATAATGTCTTGCAATGAATGAACTATGAACTCCCAAACGGAGATCCACAAAAATTATCTATAGTATATTATTAAACGAGCAATTTATGATAGCCATAATTCACGATGGGTGACGTTTGCGTCACGAGCCGCAGGCGAGGGGCGCAAGTCACCCAAGTGAATTATGGCCATAAATTGCGAGTAGACTACTATACTTTGTCCACGACACTTAATTTATTTATTAATAAATAAAAGTCAGTAGCGATTTGGCATATTACTAACCTCAAAATGTTGTGGCATCTACTTCAAATAATTTGACATATATAGAGATGGGCGATACTGTAGAAAGTATCAATACAACGTTTCGTTATAAATATATATTGTTTTAAAATACTTAATATTAGAAAATATCGTTATGAAAAGTATCAATACTGAAAATTACAATATTTTATAGATACGATATATGTCAGAAACAAATTTCCTGAACAAAATACACAGATTTAATAGTTTATTCCATATTGTACCCCATCTCTAGCCGTGAATTAGGAACCATAATACACTACAGTGTATTGTGAACCATAATTCACGACAGTTGATATATGGGTACCATATACCTTTAGTTAGGAGGTAAAATATCTACTTATTATTAGGTGGTCGTGGACAAAGGATATTTATTCAATACGTATTTTAAATTATTGACGTTAAAACTAAAAAATGGGCAAATAGTTAGTCAGATCTCATCAAACTGACTGATCGCCTTACACGCTCTTCTAAATAAAAAAAATTTGATCAAATTCATATATCGACATCACCAATGCAGTTTGACAAACTTTCTGATCATGACGCCTGCTTAATAAATCTTCATGACCTTTGCAAAACAAAACCAAAACAGTATGAAGCATTCGAGCAATTTAACAACATTTACCTTTAGTCTCTGAAGAAGATAACTAGGTTCTCTAAGCGCGCGTAAGATAGTCTGAAGTGTTATTGTTGGTGTAGTGGTGGTATAAGCAGTGTCAAGTAGCCAACGGTTACAGAATTCCGAACTTATATCAAAGTCATATTAAAATATTGTATAGAGGAAATAAAAACTGATAAATCGAACCAACTATAATATAAGTCAATTTATTTTACACAACGCTTATTTCACATACCAAATACAATCAAAAACCCTCCAAGTCACACATCATGAAAATAAATTACTGAAAATATAAATGAAAATAACGGAAACGAGAGGTTGAAATTTTTTGTTCTACCCACTGAGATTCACTGGTTACATGACCCTTGAGAGACAATTCGTGCTACAACGAAAAAAGGCCTAACTATAGTGGATAGTGGTTGAACTTAATCTAACTAATGGTCCTGTGACCAGTGGGTGAACCAGCAGAGTTGAAACACACCCTTATGTTGTCACTAGCAGGAAGCGTACAGGAGATTTTTCGAATGAACTGATAATTAAATATAACTGAGAAACTGCTCTTTTTGAAAAATATCTAATTGCTTGTATACTATTTGTAGGTCATCCACAATAGGAAGATCAATATTGAATCTGTAATTTATTCAAATCAGTGAATTGAAATTTGATGTATCCGTCTACCCTATCCACCTTCGGTTATCTAAGTTAATATACCGGTTATCATAAACTCATGCGACAGATATATTGCATAGCATAGTGTGCGAAGCAAAAATTTTTGGAATATGCACCATAAAACACATCAGTGCGCTGCGACTCTAGCCGGCTTTATAAATTTGGGTCATAGATAATATATGATAATTCGAGTAGAATTTGTCCCTAGGAATATTATTTTCTCTGAACCGTTATTTCATCTCTTTCTCTGAACGTTAAAGGGGCCGTCAGCTAACGGAAACATCCAACTAGCTCTCTAAGTTCATTGACAAGAAAATTCGTTCTTCTTACGTTCTCTTCCTTGCTATTTTCATTGTAAGAGTTAATTGTGGCTTAATTTTTTTTGTTCATTTCTCATACGATTATTCTGTCACATAATGGTATGAGCCTAAATGCATACAAAGCTTCCAATTTTTTCGATTTTCTTCCATTTTTTTGCGCTCCTCTATTTTTCTATAGTTTTATTCCATGTTTATCAGAGTCTTCCTTTCCATCGATTTCAAAATATTTTTGCTTGCCACATTCTTCCTGTCATGTTCTCCATTTTTTGTAAATGTCCCCACCATCCCAATTGTCTGTATTCTATAATAATTGTTAGTAATGATTCTATTTTTAAGTGACTTCTTATATCTCTGTTCCTAATTTCGTCTTTTTTTAACGCCCCTCACTCCTCATGTATTTCATATTAACTGCATGTGTTTTACTTTTCCGTGTTTGATATAGCACCAACGTTTCACATCCATATTGATATTGGCCTAAATATTTTAAAAGCTTTCTTCATTCCTTATTAATGTTATGTGTATGGTAAGGTAGAATTTCCTTGTTTTTTCCTATTGTTCTATCAATATCTGCTTCTTCTGTGTTCTTTGTTGATTAAGTGATATTCCAAAGTATTGAAATGTTCAGACTTGTTCTTCAACTTGTTCTCAAACTTCTTTAATATCTATTTCTTCTTGTTCATCTTCCATAACTATCACTTTCGTTTTGTTTTTATTCAAAACCGTGCGGTTTTCCTTCAAGATACTATTTCATGTGTTTAGATCATGTGTCAGATCTTCTTTAGTTTTCTTTATCAAATGCCCCTTCTGACATTTCTACTTCGTTTAAATTGATGTAACCTATACTGATTTTTTCGTTTCCTCCTCACATTATCCCGTCCATATAGGTAATAAATAAAGCTGGGCTCAAACTACCTCCTTGTCTCAATCCTTCTGTGGTTTTAAATTTTAGCGATTGTAGATTATTGGTTATAGCAGAGCTAGTATTATTACCTACCATGGGTACCATGTATCATTTGGCATAGTGGCATGTTAAAAGGTTGGTAATAGTACGTAGGTCATGTCTTTCGTAGTTTGTGATGCCAATTCAAGGTTACGAGCCATCAAGATATAGAAAATTACGTTGCTGATATTGTGAATACAACAATAAGAGAGCTAAAACATTGACCTTTTTGATTTTTGGATGAAGGTCCTTCTTTAATTTGATAATAATTTCGTTGATTAAATATTTTATCACGATAACCCATCATATGGTTCAGTTGTCAAGAGTGAAAATTATCTAAAATTTAATTAGGCTTCAAACTTTTGCTGTTTCCTGATATCCTTGATGAAACAAAGATTTATTGAAAACGCGCAATTCAATTCCGTACCAGATAGAATTGCAAAATGTATTAATTAACTTCATAAATGGGAAAGCAATCAGTTCAATTACAAAATTTGATTGACTGTCATTGGGGTAGAATGACTGGATAGATTAAAAATACATTGTGATTAAATGTAACGAAATGCTTCTTCATAATACATGTAATTATCTAATGTGTGTTTTAAACAGTGATCGAATAAACATTGCCCATGCAAATTATTATTTTGGTTCTCATTACTAATAAAGAACGCCATCGTCAAAAATACTGAAAGTTAAAACTCGAGTTTTATACCACATACTGATCAATATGTGGCATAAGAACATCTTTTAAATCAAGTTATAGACGATTTAATCATCGATTTCAATATGATCAATATGATTTTTCTGACGACAGTGAAATTAAAGATAATGAGATTTTGAGAGTTTCTTATTTTGAAGACGTTAAAACTCAACAAACCAAGTTCACTTATTCACCTGAAACTCTCAATTTTTGTCACATGGAAAATAAATCTAAGCCCGAATTGCTTTAATTGCTACTCATTCTTCATATTTATTCCCATTACAAATCCAATTAATAAGAATATTATCGTCGTTAACAAACTTCATTCTCTCATTAAAATATTTAACAGTAATATTAAGAGAATATTCACGATATTTGCATCATTGATGAATGTTGCAGCTTGCTCTTATCTTACTCGAACAGTCCACATGCGTTTTGATGAAACTGGATTCATTTGTCATGAGCATAGTGGCGAAAACGAACACACAACTCAAAGGTAAGACAAGGTAATTTTTTTTGCTTAATGATTACCATAGACATCTCTGTATCTGTATCTGTAAGAATTTGAAAGGTGGGTGACCCCCACAGCGCTTAGGCCACAATTGGCCCATTGTGCATCCTTCCGAGGTTCAGACTTCCTTCTGGCTCGTCATCCAGTAGGTGCTAATTGTCGCCGGAAGTAAGCTCCCTCATGCTGGCTTATGTTAGCCTGTACTCGCCGAATACGGAAAACCTAAATTGAGAGAGTGTCGGACATTCACAAAGAATGTGTTCGACAGTCTCATCTTCCTGTTCACATCCTCTACAGAGTGAAGTGTCGGACAGACCAAGTCTGTAGAGGTGTTTTCGTAGGTGGCAGTGACCGATCAGAATACCCGTGGCTATCCGAAAGTTCTGTCTGTTCATAGTCACGTATTTTTTGGCTACTTTGCTGTCCGGATACTGCAGCAGTTCCTTGGCAAGCCTGAAACCTTCTGCATCGTCCCATCTACCCTTAAACTTATCAAGGGAGTGTTCCTTTATTAGGTCAATCATAGCCGACGCCGACAGACCAATGAAAGTGCCAGGTCCCAATAGTTTTTGGGAGGCTGCTTTTCTGGCTAGTGAGTCGGCAGTGTGGTTACCTTTCGATTTACTGTGCTCCTTGATCCAGCCTAGAGTGACTGCGTTGTTGCTACAGGCTTCGATCAGGGGCAGGTGACACTCCAGTACTAGGCCTGATGTGATACGTGGTCTGTTCAGGGCTAGTAGACATATTGTACGACTAGAATGCTCCAGGGTAATGCACTGAAGGAAATTTAAGGACCACATACAAAATGTCCTTTAAAACCCTTAGCTCACTTTCCAAACCTTCAAGCTGGAATTTATGCCATCGGAAAGTGTATCAAATTCAATATTGATGGAAGATGTAGTGGGATTATTATCATGTTATGTTCTTGCATAATCAGTTCTGGAATGGTATTGAAATGCCTGGAGAAACTTAATGAAATAACATATCAACTAGCAAAGATACAGATTGAAACACCCTTTTGGAGGGCCAGGACCGTTTTGGGGTGTCAGCCCCAATTTAATTTGAAAGAAATGGGCAATGCCAAAAAGAGGACAAGATCTGACGTTGGGAAAATCTAGTAGGGCTTCGACAATCACAGATACTCTTGGGAGAGTACGACCATGTGAGAACAAATAAATGCCTAAGTCAGATTGAAACTGAATTAAGAGTTTCAACTGGTGTCAACTGTCGCACTCTAATATGCTCAAAATAATGGAACAAGAAAACTGATGATTCTGTGAAATGGAAAAAAAAACCTTTCTCCACATACTTCCGAACTGCATACCAATTAAGAATCCTAGAAAACTACTGAATAGAATAGGGACATTGCAGATATCCCGAAATTCCTGTTGAAAATCTTAGTGCAGTTCTACTTTGAGTTATGTATTCATTTGATGTCAACACGTTGTAGTCACCCAGAAGAATCTTTGATTGTCAACCCCTACTAGATCTTCTTAATGGTCAGATCTTCCCATTACATTGGAGTTGGAGCCGTATTCTCGACCAGTGAACTTTTGATGCGTATGCGCATCTCGAGAGATCCGTACGTTTTGGTATTCTTGACTCGTGAACATTGATGCGTATACGTTTTCAAAACGAGTGTTTACAGCGAGCGCTTTGTATCGTTCGTTTTATAGTTTTGTTGACGTCTATTATATTATTTTATATTTGTTGCTTTCGTTTATTTGGGCTCAAGCACTTGTGCGTGACGCCTCCGTCGTCACGACTTTTGAGCAAATCGAACACGATTTTTTAGGATCCTCAAAACCACCTGACATGTGCCAATGCCAATTAATTTCCTGTGTTGTTAAAAGAACAGTTTTCAATTATAATGTTTTTGATAATAAAAATTTTGCATATTTAGATATTTTTAGTGAGGTTTAAATCGTAATAAATCGTAATCGGCACAATCTTAACCTTTAAATAAACGTCAAACTGGACAAACGTCAAATATTTAATGTCCGTGGCTTGAAGCTCATACTTTCCGGTAAGTGCTTCAGGGGCAAAGGGAAGGTAAGACTAGGCGTCACGCCCAGTAATAAACGAACGGAATTCAGTCACTACGAGCTGCTACTAGCAGCCAAAAGTAAATAATCGAAAACGCTTATTATAACATATTTGTTGTCAACTTCTAAGAAAAGTATTTTTAATTATCAAAAATATTTAAGAACATGGAGGACGGAGAAGTACGGTTGATGTTGATTGATGCAATGCAATTATGCTCCAGTTTGGAGTATATTTCATTGACTCCTTAGATATTCTTGATAACTATTCAATTTGTTGTAGTTGTTGGTGTTGTTGTTGGAATCCAACTTCAAGTACACGTCAAATTGCCCGTGAAAATAATGTTAGTAATACAATTGTTCTAAGATGTCTTCATAAAGAAAAACTCCATCCCTACAAATTAACTTTTGTGCAGGAGTTAACAGAAGACGATCCAGATCGTAGAATGGATTTCTGCGAAAGATTGATGAATAAGCTGAACAGAAATGAGATAGCTCTTGGTACCATTCTTTTTTCTGACGAATCAACATTTACATTGAATAAAGGGGTAAACCGATAAAGAACTGTAGATATTGGTCAGTAGAGAATCTTAATTGGATGCGTGAGACACATACTCAGTACCCTCAAAAGGTGAACGTTTGGGCCGGTATCATAGGCGACCATATTATTGGTCCTATATTTATAGATGGAAATTTGACAGCTGAAAAATATTTAAATATGCTTAGAAATGAAGTTATTCCTGCATTGGCAAACTTATATCCCAACGCAATAGATCCAAGCTTACCGAATGAAAATGTTTGGTTCCAGCAAGACGGGGCAACACCCCATTATGCTTTAATGGTAAGAGCTTATTTAGATGAAATCTTCCTCAATAAATGGATTGGACGAAGAGGTACTATTGAGTGGTCAGCTAGATCGCCAGACCTTACGCAGTTAGATTTTTTTCTGTGGGGTTATCCCAAAAACAAAGTATATGCAACACAACCAACTAGCATTGTAGACCTCAAAGACAGGATAACTACAGAAATACGGAATATTTCACCTCAAACTTCAAACAAAGTTAAGGAGGAGTTCTATAGGAGACTGTGCTATTGCCAACAACTAGGTGAAGAACATTTTGAGCATTTATTTTAATGTATTAAAATCAAATACATCAGGTATTTTATGTATGTGTTTAATAACTGTAAACATAAAAATTTCACCCTGTATAATTCATAATTGACCATACATAATTTAGTTTGTTGGAATCGGTTCATTGACAGGATTTCAAAAATATGCAAATATACAGGGTGTTTCATTGAAAAAAAAACACCGACTATGGCATACTTGCGTGAATCACCCTATACATTTACATTTATGTTTACATAACGCACAACTCAATTCAAAAGTTGACGTGTCTCGGCATTTTTTATAGTTTTCTAAAATAAAAACATAAAGAATTTCATTCCACAAGTGGTTTCCACTGGATATGAAAAAGAAACTAATTATGTTACTAATATTTCCAAATCCAACATCTTGTTAGTTGTTAGTTACTTATTTCTGCTGCTCTTAAAAGAAAAACAATTTCGCTAATGTGAAACTAAGATAACTTCTAAAACGTTCAACAAATGTCTACCAAATGAAATTATATTAGCTTTGCATATTACCTTGTTTATTTCACTAAGACAACTCATTAAATGTTGTCTGAGTTACGTTACAGAAAACGGAGCTGAGTTGCATAGTTTCTCATAAAATCAACATGTTTTCGTTTGAACGGCTTGGAAATATTTCAATTTCTTTGTAGTATTGTTTATTTCACTGTTCGAACAGGGACTGTTTCAATATTCATGAAAACATTAGTCAAACAAACAATTATTAAAAGTGGCACAAAGGATCGGGATTCAATACACCTAATAGAAATAAACATACAAAGCTTCCACTTCCATTATTCGGATTTGATATTCATGGTCGTAAATGCTGGGTCGGGAAACATGAATCGACAATGGCTGTTTTCAAAAGGGGAAGAAACATTCGAAAGCTTGAAAAAACAAAAATTTTGTAGGTTATTGTCCTAGTTTTATCGCGTTAACCAGATTTTTTTGGGGGTAAGAATAGGCGATTTTATTGCACATAGGCAACATAGGCATATAAAATGATCTCACTGCACACACTAGGAAAATCATTATAGAATAGGATGAAGATTTAAATGTAAGCAAAAATAAAATTGATTTCATGGATATGTCATGCCATGTATGCCATTTTCAGTAGTTTTTTTTCCATTGGTTATAAATTGAAGTATTTTATAGAAACATGTCCCCGTATTTTTTTGAGCTCAATTTCTATCCTGGGAAAATTACAAAAAGTTCGGCGAGCTTTAACCTTGATGTCACTCTTTCCTCCTTTGTGACGTCAAAAAGCTCCCGACCTTTTAAACGACAGGGTAGGGTAGGGTAGGGTTTTGTAAGGTTTGCTTCCCTGCTTATTGAATTTTGACATCTCATCTAACCTCTAAATCGATATTAATATTCTCTTTGTTATTGCAGTTGTTTGGATTATTTGTTTTTGTTTCGCTCTCGTGTTTCCAAAATGTTCAAAGAGTGCTTTGTACCAACTTGCACAAATAGCAATATTAATTTACCAAGTAGATTATTCTTTCAAGTTCCACGATATGAAAACAGTGAAAATCATGTTTCGAAAAAGCAAATATTTAGAAGAATTTGACCAAATTAATATTTGACCCTGTTTTTTGCTGAGTTTTCAGGAATAATACAACACAAATTCCTGGGAATGTTTAATGTTAGGTTTTGACGGATCTATTATAGATCATAAATCGACAATAACAAGGGGATAATGCTGTTTGGCAAGGAGCCGTGATTGGGGGTCTTTTGCGCATACCATTACAACCAATGAAGCCATAACATCGGCATCAGCGATACGAATTCGCGGTATTTATGATTTATAAATATTGCTCTCATTGTTTGTATAGTGTATATTATGTATAAAGGCAATGAAGATTATTATATTGACCAAAACCTAAAACATTTGCTGTTGTGAATATTTATGGATAAATTAAGAGAAAATGAGTTATTATCACTAACCGATTTGTTTCAATATTCCTGACTTCCGCTTATAAATAATCTAAATTTGACATGTCCACACAAATATGCTAACACAATACACAACCAGAAAAAAAAATTATCAGCTGAGGTTCTGTTCCGTTGGATCTTTTGGCCTCGGCCTCAGCTTCAATCGGCCAGCCACTTTGACAAATACTGCCATCATAATTCCAGACCTTATGCCGTCACTTGCCCCACGGTGTTTAAACTACCCCAATATTTGCCCAACTCTTTTTTAATAAACTTTGTGACATTTTAAATTCGAAATAAAGCTGCCCAAGGTGAAGAATTATCAGTAAGCTTCCAAATAAACATATTTATTTCGAGATTTGAGTTATAGTCTGTCAACACTCTGGTATACCTAGTGCAGCACTAACATGTCGAACCATCCTTGAGTAGCCGGCATCTTGCTCAGGTGGCCACTCTAGCACCCCAGAGAATAGAGGATTACAAGTTACTTCTTTCATCTGATCTAAACCTATTTAAATGTGGAGAAAATAAATAAATAGTCAATAAAATAGTCAATAATTTTCTGAACTTTAAGATAAAAAACAACTTCACCTAGTTTCACTAGTTTTTTTCCTTTCCACTTGATCGTCTCATTATACGGATGATAGACAAGCTCTTGTTTTTAAAAATTAAAAAAATTAAGTTTTAATTTTTTCAAATTAATTTTATTAACACATTATACCAGTTAATAACTTAATTACAGTTTTTTATATTTTTTTTTCATTTAACATTGTTAATAGAGTAGTAACTTGATAGCGGGTGTTACAAGCTTTCCAACAACCACTTACGGACCCAATACATTCTTCCTAACAAGCTACACATTATTTCTAATCACTCACTTAAACGCTTTGAATAAATTAACGACTACTAGAATAGAAAAGTTTCCCATGAGCCTTATAGAAAGGATATCAATCGTACAACTGATTTTACTTTTCAGAACCGGTTCTACAGTGTAATCAACCGTTAAAGTTTGAATTGTTATCCTTATACAATGCACGGTCTTTATATTTTTATAATTTTCATTAGATTAATTGGAATAAATGAAAACGATGAGAACTAGTAGCACTTCAAAGTTGAGGAAAATAGAATATGAATACAGCTGACTGAATTTGGTGTAATTTCAATAATTTTTTAAATATTTGAAAAATCCGTTTGAACCCTGAAACGCACTTTATAGTTTTCACAAAAAAATGTCGAAGGTAAAGTACGCTGTTAGTAGAGATTTTGCTTATCAACTGTTGTGGCATTGGAACTTTAATAAACTTGTACTATGTCAAGATTAATGTCTAATGGCCATATTCTCCGTATGCAATTAAGCGAAGCTTATAGAGCTTAAGCCTGTTTTCAAGGCACATTTGGTATGCGCCGTACGTTCAGCTCACTTTAAGCCTGGTTTAAGTTAAGCCCTCAAAATTGAGGGCTTATCGATAATAATACAACAAGTGTGTTATTGATTATCGAAATAAAAATTTCTTCGATTATGAGAAACAAATTGTTGTTTGGAAACAGCACGAGCCCGTAAGCGCGAGTGTGGTTTCCTAAAACAACAATTTGTTTCGAAAAAGAGAAGAAATTTTCGATAATCATTAATTACACGAGTTGTATTTGTAAAGATTATTTCTTGATACAGTCATTCTGACGTTTCTTTAATAATTTGACATTTTCTGTCAGTCATTAGATTTTTGATATCGAATAAAACAACTAATGACAACGCGAAACACACAGATAGGAAAACTGCATGTATCCAATCAGGTGCCGAAATACAAAATCGAAAACTTGGTGTTTTCAGATATCAATCTTCATATTTAAACCAATCGAAGGCGCGTATTTTGTATTGAGTGAAATAATCTTGTTAAGCCAGATATTTTGACATTATAGAACCTAAGTTTCTTGTATCTGCTATATGTCGGTGCTAGATGACGAATTAAATTCGTTTTCGATTAATTGCCAGGCCCTATTTTTTGAGTAGAAGATGTCCTGTCGGTTTTTTTGTCTTCCAATATACATGCGCACAAAACAGTCTAACCTATAGAAGTGAAAGTTTATAGGATGACCTTGAATACAAAAATGAAGTTTCAAACCCATCCACCTGAAGCGCTAGTTGCAATTGAGTTGTCGAAACAGGCCTGGTAGCTAAGACCTTTAGCACGAAAAGAAGAAAATATTTTAAAATTCATCATAGCTGTCATATAGTTGTCATCATTGTCTTTTGCCATTTGCTGCTGTTATTTGTGTTTTAATTAGGTACTGTAAGCGTTATATCAAGTGTGATAATTCATAATATAATAACTTTATAATGGTTGATGTGAAGTGTTGCGTTCCTGGGTGTACAGACATTACATCAAAACGACATAGGTTTCCCAAACATGACCCTTTGTTGCTGGATGAATGGGTGGCCTTTATTCGCAATCCAAAACTAAAGGAATTAAGCGCTGAAAAGATTTATGAATCCTACAATGTTTGCAACAGACATTTTGAACCACAATATATCGTTATTGGGACAAAAAGGGGCCCCACTCTCAAAGCTGTACCTACAATCCTTTCAGGATTGATCAAAAAGTGATGGGAAATACGTAATATTATCACTCTTGGGTATTACTTAGCGCGTGGTAAAATGTATATTGCATTTAGGAATTCCTAAATTCGTTTTAGATATTACCTGAGTTTAGGAAATGGATAGTGAAATCGGGCCCAAACTTCCATTAAAAAAAAGCGCTATGAAATAGTTCTGAACCCATCCACTGCGATCGCTGAAATTCTTCTTCCCTTTAGTCTTAGTTTTTCGGCCTCAGCTGCCTTGCCTATTTCGACAACTCAATTGCAACTAGCGCTTCAGGTGGATGGGTTTGACACCTCATTTTTCCATTCTAGGTAATCCTATTACACTTTCACTTCTATAGGTTGGACTGATTTTGTGATACCTGCGCATTTATTGGCAATTGAATTCATCAAGTGCAGTTTTTCAGTACTTGTAAAATTCGGTACCCGTCTCACCTCAACTTTTTCATCAAAAATTGAATTCATGTTTAATAATAATTGAAAAATGCGTTCTTTTGAAACTTGTAGAAAACGAAATTGACATTTGTCATTTTCTAGATTAGGTTGACTTTACATTCCAAGATTTTTAGGGTGTTGCCAAATGTATATATGGCTCAACATAGGAAGCTAAACAGCTCCCAAATAGCTCGTCGAACAAATTTCAAGCAGATCAACTAAGCAAATGTTAACGACGTGAAGTTTATATTTACTCATCTAACCACCGTTGAATATATTTAAATTGCTCCTGTATTGCATATACATGCTAATCTTTGAATTCTGGAGAGGTGGTCTCTCGTCTATAGATTAGCTTAACTGGTCCATTCAATGGCGTCATAAGTCTCATTAAGGTTTGCAGAGCGATCGAATAGTAGTTATGGGCAATGGAAGTGAGACTATTGACGTTATTGATGACGTTACTACCTCACAACACTGAATCTGAACACAATTCGGACCGCAAAATTAATAATAATATGGGCACTATTGATTACAGAATTGAAATCACTTCGTATAGTTGGTAGTGTTGATGAAATTAAGGACCTCGAAAGGTCGGAAAAGATCTAGAAAATTACGATATAAGAAAATATATTCACACTCCAAATATCTATTATCCAATAAAATGCCCACGCACACATCATACTGGTTTTCTGGCTACTATCAAAGACTTCGCTAAATTGGATTTAATTTCGGTGGAACACCAAGCTTTAGACACTGTCAAGCAATGTATTCACCACAAATATCTTGCTAACAATATAAATAATTTTGCACAAAGTACAGGACACTTGAGGGAAAAATAAACAGCATCTTTATCAGGAACTTTTCCAATTTCCCCCCTTTTATGTTTCTTCTTGTCATCTTGATCTCTTCCACTACTAGGATCAAACCAATATTAACCTCGAACTTTTCTTTGGGTGCTCAACTGCTATGTAATAAACCAATTTGTCGGTGGTGCCTGTCTACACCTAATAACATTTCTATAACTTGTTGACAATTTTTAGGACTTTCACATTTAAGTCATGGTGAGAAGAAACATGCAAGCAAAGTGATACCTACTGATCTATGTAGTGAACTTAGACGTGACGAGAGATATAAAACCATTGAGCAGATATCAAATTTGTAGATAAGTTACTTTTAATCTGACGATTCTTATAATTTTTTGTTTGGGAATCTCCACGTTATTTCCTTTGAACTAAGTATTTGGATAATACACACATTACTCACTGTAAATGTAGTCGCAGCATGCTGAAAAACATTGTTGCCAACATCTTCCAATATTCACTGCTTAGCTTGTTTAAATAACAAATAGCATTGCTTTCTCCGGAAGTTTTTTTAATATGTTGAATAACAATGTGGAGTGCTATGTTCAGTAGCAGTTGGAGACAAAAATTCATATATCTGGCAACACTGCTCATCACTTTTCATCTGTCATCTCTGATTTCTGTAGAATTTTTTCTTCTCTGTCTATTATTATATAATTTCACATTCCACTGATTTCATGTTCCTTATGCAGTGGAAAATATTGTATCCATTTATGTCTTTTTTATTATAGACGTGATAAATAACACTAGATAATAATGTGAAGCGATAAATCATAACTGAAACCATTAGCATACTAAAAAAGGGTGAGTGACTGACGTTTTTTTACTCACATTTTACTAGTGAAATTTATACTTGGATACTACCAAAATCCATTTTAAGATTTCAACAATATAGTGAGTAATGTTTTCAACCAAACGTATCTATGGCATTCAGTAATTATTAACCAAAAGTCCTTGAAAACAAAGCACATCATACAACAAACTACAGTCTTTGAATCTTACT
>CAJUYI010004006.1:0-20270 GCA_910591695.1 Galerucella pusilla | reverse complement strand
TAACTGAATTAATATTCCAACTTCCCCAACCATATATTCTTCTCGGTGACTTTAATGCCCACAACTCCATGTGGGGCTCCAATCGAACATTTGGCAAAGGAAAAGTTGTAGAAAATGTTTTAAATGCCACAGACACATGCCTTCTGAATACTGGCTTAAACACACATCTAAACATTTCATCAGGTACATTTTCTGCAATCGACCTCAGTCTCTGTGACCCAAAATCCGCTTCTTCTCTTTCCTGGCAAGTCCTTGACGACCTTCATGGTAGCAACCACTTTCCCATATTTATATCGAATAATGCCAATAAGGAATCAGTGACCCGAAGCCTCTGGAATTTAAAAAACGCAGACTGGTCGGAGTTTACCACACTCTCCCAAAACTACTTATCCTCCCTAGTTACCACAGAGAATATAAGTGACGATTTAAATAAACTGACCGAATGTATACTCTCTGCAGCTCATTCTCATATTGGTAAAACAGTTATCTCCTCGTCCCACAAATCTGTACCATGGTGGAATCCAGATTGTGAAGACGCCATCCGACAATCCAAACGTGCTCTTAATAAGTATCGAAGAAATAAAACCCCAGAAAATCTCATTGAACTGAAAAAACTCAGAGCAAAAGCTAAATACATCACTAAGCAGAGCAAAAAAACCTCCTGGCAAAATTATGTCGCGTCTATTTCAATTGATACAGACCCAACTCAAGTCTGGAAAAAAATAAAACAGGTACAAGGTTACAAGTCTAATCTCAAGATCCCCAGTCTCATATATAACGATACAATCATCTCCGACAATCAAGTAATTGCAGACACACTGGCACAAAGTTTTGAGAATAACTTCAACAGAAGCCTCTCCTCTATCATTCCATCTAACCCAATTCAAAAATCGCCCCCTGTCCTTCCAATCGATCAAAACGACGTTTCATACGTCAATGCCCCCTTCACTCTTAACGAACTGAAATCGTCTTTATCTTCTTGTAAAAATTCAGCTGCCGGTCCCGATGACATCCCATATATATTTCTAAAAAATCTCTCAAATCCTTCTCTCCTCAAACTTCTTGAAATATTCAACCTTATCTGGAACACACAGCAATTTCCTGAATCGTGGCGTAACGCTATTATAATTCCAATAAAAAAACCTGACAAACCCCCCACAGGGGTGAAATCTTATCGCCCCATATCTCTCACATGTACCACCTGCAAACTTCTGGAAAAAATGATCAATAGAAGACTCCTATGGTTTTTGGAGAAGTACAAAATTATTCCTAGTGCCCAATCTGGTTTCCGACGTCATCGATCTACTCGTGACAACCTTGTCTTATTGCAAACCGACATCTCCTCAGCAATAAATAATCAACAGGATCTCGTAGCAACTATCTTTGATATCGAAGGTGCTTTTGATACAATCTCCAGAAATGCAATAATCAACAAACTATTACAATATAAACTAGATGGCAACATTCTCTTTTTCATACAAAACTTTTTAACTGCAAGGTCATTTAGAGTCTCTGCAAATGGTAAACTTTCCCAGCCTCACACCCAAAATGATGGTGTCCCTCAAGGATCTGTATTAAGTCCCACCCTATTCATCCTTTCAATAAACGACTTATGCGCCAACTTTCCTACTCCCATCAAATATGTTCAATATGCTGATGATTTAATTGTCTACTGCCATGGAAAATCTGTTTCCACCATCTGCAAACTTCTACAAAACGCAGTAAATTTGCTGCAAGATAGAGCCAACAACCTACATCTCTCCTTATCTCCAAGTAAATCGAAGGTCATAAAGTTTAGCAGAAGGTCCCCATCCGGTACACCGCTAATCTTCTTTAATAACTCCCTGTTACCTGCTGTTAATCATTGCAAAATTCTTGGATTAACTTTCGACTCTCGGCTTAATTGGAAAGTTCATATCAACACACTCAAAGGCATTTGTCTTAAAAGACTTAATATCATCAAAGCTCTCTGCCACTATCACTGGGGATCTGACGAAAATACCTTATTAAGAGTTTACAGATCCCTCATCCGTTCTAAACTAGACTACGGCAGCTTTATTTACATGTCAGCCTCCAAATCCACCATCGACTCACTGAACTCTATTCACAATACAGCCCTTCGACTCTCTCTCGGTGCTTTCCGTTCTAGTCCAGCTGCTAGTCTATACTGTGAAGCAAATGAGCCACCCCTGTTCCTAAGACGTCAATCCCTCCTCCTTTCATACGCTGCATCAACATCTTCTAACCCTTCTAACCCTGTTTACCCTCTGTTTACAATGTCTCAACATCATCCTTCCGACACTACTTCCAAACGTAGCGTAAAATCTATTGCCCATCTTCTTCTCCCATTACTTCAGAATACCGACCTTTCAATGACCACTCCGCTCCCCCAACCTCATATCCCTCCTTGGACTAAACAACTTCCTCTATTCAATACCTCCCTTACCAAGTTCAATAAACATGAATCGCCCAACATACTTATAAAGAAAGCATTTTTGGAAATATTAGAAAAAACACCATATGATGTAGTTCTCTACACAGACGCCTCAAAAACTTCTTTTGGTGTTGGCTGCTCCGTCACAACCAACCACGAACTAATAGGTTCCTATCGGTTGCCCTCAACATGTAGCGTTCACACTGGGGAGTTGTATAGCATCTTCCAAGCATTCAAGCAAATCTCTTCTTCTGTCAAGCGCGTCGCCATTTGTACCGATTCACTTTCCTCAATTAACTCACTCAATACCATCTTTACTGACCATCCAATAGTTCAAAACATCCATGACATCTATCAAACTCTCTCAGCTCGTGATGTAACAGTCTGTCTTATCTGGCTTCCATCTCACATTGGAATTACTGGCAATGAAAACGCTGACCACCATGCTAAAGAAGCCTCTTCTTCCATCACCACAACAACGTTCCAGCTCCCAAATGACATAAAACAATTATTCAAAAAGTCCGTCAAGGAGTCCTGGCAAAATGTTTGGCAAGACAGCAAAACAGCCCTTTACGACATACAACCATTAATCGGCTGTCCCTCCCTCGATTTCCTAACCAGGAGAGAAGCTGCTGTCATTAGACGATTGCGGATCAACCATACCAGATACACACATGGTTACTTGATGTCTTCTGAAAACCTTCCCGTCTGCCGTCACTGCAATAGTCCTTTAACCGTCAAACATATTCTCACAGACTGCCAGGAATACACCATCACATACAAGCGCCTAGACCTAACACCAAACCTGAAAGAGCTTTTAAACTGCACCGCTGAAATCTCAAAGACATTGAAATTCCTGAAATCAACCAACCTCTACCACAAAATATAAACTAGTGATATTTTACCGACTATTTTACATGTTTTATGTTTTAAGATAGTGTATGTATTAATATGTCTTTTTGTCTTCTGTACAGTGCCAATGGCCATAGTTGTCGAGGCACTTAAATTCTATTAAAAAAAAAAAAAAAAAAAATTAAAGCCTTTTGAATGAAGTAAATCTAAATTTAATGTTATCCAAAAATAATAATTTCTTATTCGTCTGCCAGAATCACCCAATTAAACGACCTATTTCGGGAGATTGAAATAAAAATATTTATACAATTTTTTTGAGTAGATTTTACGAGTTATATATAAGTCAATTAAATATCAAATTAATCATATTTAATTATAGGTATACACTTTGCTAAAGACGAATTGATTGATTAATGATTGGCTTCGTATTAGATGTGCTTTTAATAAAAAAATTCACTTTGGAATAAAAGTGTTTATTATTTTTTTACGCAATTTTTATTGGAATAAACGTCTTTCACGTTTTCTCTTGAATTATGTAATCAGTTATAGAAAAAGAATCAAAGTTAAAAGTATCAATATAATTGTTTATCACTTTGGATAATTTTAATTTATATTCAACAAAATAAAAATTTATAAAAATTAATTTATAAGAAATAAACATACCCTGCCATCTAGCAATCAATGTCCAAACTCCTAACCGCTTATGCAAGTACTCTGTAGTTTTATTAAATATTATTTTAAATAGACTATTTCCTTCCAAGAAAATCATTGACTTCATATATTTTAGTCTTTTATCTTCTAACTACATAAAATAGAGTACATAGTATGTGTATATTTTCTTTTTTACTCAATATATTTTGGATGAAACATGGACGAAACAGTTTTCTTCCCAGGTAGAGAACTATAAAACTCTGTTCCACTAGTTTATATACTGTTCAATAGATGAAGCAAGTAGTTATTTCGATTTCATTTACATGAAAAAAAATGTGGATGAGTGTAAAAATGTTTTAAAGTTAATAAAATGCAAATTTGGTTAGTTTCAAAGCTCGTTAAACATTTGTATAACCACAATGTAAAATATTTTGAAACTTGAAAATATGGTGGAGGTGCAAGGTTTAAAATATAATACATTATTTGCTTCATCTGCTGTCATTGTTTGTCCATTTGAAAATGATGGTTGATTTTTGGTTGTCTTTTTTGGAAAATTCTTGTTTCTACAGTATAAATAACTTTGGAGCTTTTCATAAATTAGTTTAGCTCTGCTTAATCCATATTTTATGATGTACAAATGTCTAATACTCTTGTAATTTTTTCATTTTACAGCAATGGAGCTCCAATTATCACCACATTTGCTGCTCTTTAAATATTATCAGGCCTACACAATGAAGCTAGATTGAAATAACCTTATTTATGGTAGTTTAAACGACCAAAGTATCGTAATTACAATTTCTTGGAACTCCAATTCGTACAACAAAAAAATGATAAACGGTATTTGTTTACTTTATTATTCCAAAAACTATTGTTTCGTTAAAGAGAGAAAAAAAGCTACAAATTTTGCTATTAGTTGCTGTGGTATCGATGCTTCTGGTTAAACCGTGAAATTAAATACGTCTCACTGATTTCAATCAGCCTGTATAGAGTCGTTATTTTTTTTTGCTCATTTAATGGAAAGTAATTATTCTAGATGGTTGACTACTAACTAGTAAAAGATCAAAAATTCAACACTGGCTACGAGGCGCAGCTGGAAATTACAATCAGAATTGTACTAGATTTCAAAATTGGCAATAAAAAATAGCTATTTATGAAATGCATCATTTTGTGTAACGAGTGCCATTTTTGATATTGAGTTGTACAATTTTGAATGTACCAAAATCTGCTATCAATTCTCTAACAACAAAAAGTACCACCTTAAAAAGATTCATATGAGAGTTTTTCGTTTCCCCTATAGTTTATTTCTTAATGTCTGACAGCACAGTAGCCTCATTAAATATTCAAATAGAAATTTATCTCTTACAGATTGATCCTAAGAATTTTACAAGTAAATAACCTTTCATTTGGGCCCATATTAACTCTATCGCATTTAATTCACAATGGTATGGCGGCAAACGAAGCACTTTTATCCCACGATTCTTGGCTATTTCATCCATAAAATTTTTTTTCAATTGTAGCTTGTAATCTGAAACAACCTTTAAAAGTTCTTTTTTCAACATATCATCTTCAAATGGTATATCTTATTTTACGATTAACCAGTTTCTAATATCAGCTTTTCTCCAAGAGGTAGATGGAAGATTTTCTGTTAATCGCGAATGATAAGTGGCATTGTCCATAACGATTACAGCATGATTTGGAATTAATTCGACCATTTGTGTAAAATACTCTTCAAAAATATCTGCAGTCATTTCTTCATGATAGACTTTGGTTGATGTTGACTGAAACTCCAGTAAACCACCTTCAACGAACCCTTGATTGCATCCAATATGCGTTATTATTAGTCGGCGACCTTTACCGATAGGAGTTTTCAGTCCAGTAGATAAACCTTCTATGAAAGCTTGACGACTGGTTTTAATACTTTTGTCCTGCCATATTTTTTTCATTGAATGTCCTTCATTGAGCCATGTCTCTTCTAGGTAATAGATTTCTCTTCCCTCCTGTCTGTATTTTCGGATATCTCGTAAATACTGTCGTCTCCAACATATTATTTGCTCGTTGTCGATTAGCACTGATTTGCGAGTTTGCTTCTCCCAAGTGAAATTTAATTTGTGTAATATTTTCCACAAAGTTTTTCGCCCTATGTCAGGCAAATTCTCGTCCTCCTTTACCATTCTTAGAATTATGTCGAGGGTTGGGATCTCTTTTTTAAAATATAATTCGTGTACTTTTCGTCTTATTGTATTTTGCATATGTTCATCAAGGTCAAGTGGTTTTCTTCCAGTTGACTTTTTAGGTGGAGATATATTTCCATTTTTCCTCTCCCTTAGGAGCCTGTAAATAGTAGATTCACTAACTCCTGTCAGATTGGAACATGTCGAAACTATATTTTTAACAGTAGCAGCCGGCATTTGATGTACAACAGCATCATGCACATTTACACTACAGTCTTCGTTTATAAGCTAAGCACGCTCTTACACTTTACTGGGGTGAAACTTGAAGACATTTTTCACAACACAGTTAACACTTATGGAACGTAAGCGACTCTGATCAAAACAAATTATACAAATTTAGGCGAGACCAAGTTTCACCGTATATACCTGCAAAATTTCTAAGTATAGTCATTAGGACAATCCCTAGTAGGACCCTATTGTAATGTTTCTTGGAAATTATCAAGTTGTTTTAACTAACCGAATTTAGATTCATATTACCTTTGTATATCAGATCGGGTATAAAATTAAATAGTAAATAAATTCCTTAGATGAACGGTGACGCTTATGGTTTACTACCTGACTAGCATCTGTGACCTTTTCGCGTGCTGTCAGACAATAAGAAACAGAGTATAATTGACTAATTTAATGTACGCCTCTGGTTTGTTTACGGAAGTAGGCCATATTGAGAAGACACTTTGGTCGATGATTCTTTATACTGTTATGTTCTCCCCTCTCTCTTTTACCTCCATGAACCAGTCTCAGCTTGTAGCTGTAATTCATTATCTGTCGGGGCATATAGCCCGAGAAGTAGATGTTTGTACTTAATGAATGGTCTACTCTACTCTTTGGAAAAAAAATTCAATATAAATGCTTGTAAATTGTGCATCGATAATAAATTATATAAAAAATGCTGATGCGTTGACATTTAAACTGCTCCTACACATTTGGCACAGCCACGAACAATTTTTCAAAACCTCTTCTATTCTTTTAACGATAGCCATCAGTTTCAACGAAGTTATAATTACGTTTATATTTTGGCATCTCCCAAAACTTAATCCTAATTATTTCAAAATTATTTTATCTACACAAATGAGTCGCGTATGGCACATCCATATCTCCTCCTAACAATCTTTAAAGATACCTAATAAATTGATGGAAATGTAAAAATGACAGAGCGAATGCGTTAATTTAGAGGTGGACAGCTGTTTGGACCCGGTCCAACCACGACCGGCTAATATTATAACATCTTTAAATCATGAATGTACATTTCACTGTCAACTAATATAAGTGAATATTTTGATCTATCGCCATTTTATTGTAACAAGTAAACATGTTTTTTTTCACTTTTCACTAATTGGGGTGTTAAAGCCAACTGTTTTTAAGAAATCTGATACTGCTACTAAGTGTTTTTAACATTATTTACCATTTCAAACTAATAAAAAAGAAGACAGGAAAAGAGAACTAGAATCCTTGAATAAGTAGAAATTAGATGACACTTAAGAGACCCACAATATGCAGTCGTAAATGAATCGATAAATCTAGCACTCCAGTATTGAAAAATCTTCGTAACAATTGTAAAGATCAGATGATATAGTTTTTCTTGGTTTCCCATATCATTGCACAGTTAAAGTGATCTTAAATGGGAAAAAAATATATCCCAATGGGGCTAATAATACCGTGGTTCTTAATATTTGCAATGTCATATCTTCTAGGTGTTTTTTTTTCGAGCAAATCATCAATAACTGATCTTGAACTCAAGGTGCTTGATTCACCAAGAATATCAGTAGAAATCCTTTTCTTTATTTTCTATATGGAGTTCTCTACATAGCCCTCCGCTACCGGGCTGGACTTCCTGCCTCTATGTTGTTTTAACTTTAAAATGTCGGCACCAGAATCTGCCAACAAGGTAGCCAACGATCTTCTGAAGCAGTGTCCCGTAAATAAAACAGGATTTGGTCAATAGTTTTTGGTAGACTCACGGAAAAAAAAGAATCGTTGGATCAAGTAAAATTTATTTGGATCAATTGAATTAAAGTGTCATATATGCACGACAAAATATTGTTTTGGAGTAATTAAAATAATTTCTTGGTTTCAGTGCAGGTTAAAGTATTAATGCAACTAACTGTTTGTTGACTGAGCCAAATATTTAGTCAACCGGACCATTTTCATAAATTATTTTGATAAAATTATTGCTTCAACATAGTGAATATTTTGTTGAATTGAATCTGAAAAATGATCAAATTAATTTGAGAAAAATAATCATTAAGTCAAATTATAATAAATGATCTAATGAACAAACGATATCATCATATCAATTTTTTTGGCTTGGTTCGAAACAAATTTTGGATTCAGGTGAAGCATTACGTTGTTAAATTGAATAACAAAATTACTATATCAACGAAATTCATAAGCAAATCAAGAAAATTAATTGCTTGCGTTAATTTTGAGAATTTATTGGATAAATTGAGAATTTTAGTTGAAAAGTATAATATGTTGATTGAATTTAAAATGCAATCAGTTTGATCAACTGATTGCTAATTTTAATATAAAAATTAAGTTGACATAACATACTGAGTGCTTTAAAAAAGAAAAGTTAAATATACTTCATAGCATTTTATTTAAAAAGAAAAAACAATAACAAAATAAAATATAAATTTTCTAAAACATAAAATCAAACTTCCACTAACTGCATTTCTTTTCAACCGCAATAACTTTTCCATAAATTGGAACCAATCCACTTGCAAATTCACTATAAGGGCATCAGGGAAAATCAAATCATAATGTTGATCTACAAAGAAGGAATAATAAAAATAAATAAAGTTTAATGAATGTTCTAAGCAAGCATAAAGGAAATTCTCGAATTTTCCAATATAAATATACGAAATGCAGCCCCAATGAATGTATCACATGTTCCTTTCTCAAACACTGAATTTAGGTAGCACTACTATTACGCTTAGAATTAACAATTTGCAAGTTAATGATGATGAGTATAACAAATTTAAAGTGAAGGTAATGACACATTACCTTACATTTCCAATTAGGTAGGTTAGGTAGGATCATGGCAAAGTACCGTAACTTTCTAAAAAAGACATTAGGTACCTACTTACTGTTTAAAACAGGGTTTAATCTCAGTTTAAATTCATGTTTCGTTTAGAATGTGATGTATGCGATTTAAGATACAACTTATACAAGACAAACTACCAATCATCTCAAGACAAAAAAGACAAAAATGAACATTTTTTCGGAAGAAACGAGATAATATAATATTTGTAAATAGAATACATAATTATATTTACCTGAATAATCCGCTAATCCAGAACAATTTCCAGACAACAGGCTATCACTCACCTAACGATCTAACTCCTATCTTAGAACAATATAAAATGAAGAATGAAGTGAAAACGTTGTGATAGATAGAAACAGGAGAATCTACTGAGCAAGAACATTTTGAATGAATCAGATAATCAGTCGATACAAATATGAAATTATTCCGATTGAACTATTGCGTCTATTGAAACAAACAAGAATAAATAGTTCAAATTGACTGTTGAAATTGGTTACTTCAGTGATTTTAAGTTCCAAACCAATTCATTTTTTGTTTTAAACAATATAGTGTACATGCTTGATTGAAAAGCAAATATTAAGGTTGAATTAATATTATTATTCGCTTACAAGGAGTTGAAAAATGCTTCATTCAAAAAAATTTATTTTGAACCGAGCGAATTCACTTGTTTGAGTCAACCAAACATTATATTTGAGTTAATAATATTATTCGCTTGAAGTAAGTTAAAATATATTTCATTTGGCAAGTGTATGTTTGAATCAAGCGCGTGCATTTGTTTGATTTGAAAGAATAATTTTTTTGAGATAATATTATAATACTTTGATGTAAATTAGGAAATACTTTACTTGATAAGTCCATTTTTGGTTCAAGAAATTTCTAGGATTACGTCGACAATTCCATTTTGTTTCGGCAATTTTAATATTTCAAATAAAAGTGACTAAATAAATTTAGTTGATATAACATATATTTTTTTTCCGTGTACCAATAAAATTGTATTAATGCCAACTGGTTGTACGCCGCATAATATAAATTAAATTTTCTTTTATCTATCGATTAAGAGAAAAGTTATAAGTAAGTTTTAAGCCCTCTACCGCCCCTTCAATTCTCGATATACCCTGCAATAATGATAATATTTGTCGGCGCTCATGAGTCCCGTTAATAATAATTTAAAAAAGACTTTAGCGGAGACATAACCATCGGTTTATGGTCAAACTGATTGTTACAATGTCTTTAATAATTCTCCATAAATTATTTGCGCACATTATGTCAAAAATGACATAATATTCGTATTTTGTAGCTACGCTGATGGCAATAAAAATCTTTACTGTTGAGAGAAGTTCGGAATCAATTAGAGAGCCCGGGAGTGAAAATATTATTACTTATTATTTTTAATGACATTGAGGTGGAGTTTTAAACTTTAAACAATTCTGGGGGGATGAGACAAAATCTTTTATACTTCACGGGATGAAAGTATATTTACTAGTTTACTATTTCGTGTAAACCCTATATTTTATAGAGTGTAGTTAAGGATATCAAATTACAATGGATATGGTTATTACGAAACTAGAACAAGCTTATTTTCTCATAATTGCGTAATAATAATAATAATAATAATAATAAGGAGCCTTTCGTCAGATATTTAATTCACAATGAACAATTAAAAAGAGCAACAACACTCGCGATTTAACGGAACTAAGGTTTAACTAGAAGATAAACATCTTTGATGAAATTAATCGTATTTAATATTAATTCACCAGATATCGAAATACTTATGAATGATTTGCTGGAAATACAGTATTTTTTCTTATGCAATATTACAATGAAACAAAACCACATATTTTAAAGAAAAAAATCACTAAACTAATTAGCTTCTGAGGCGATGATGAACAGCAGGAAGCTCATGTATGTAAAAACTTGAATGTTTTAAATTTCGGGGCAAATTTAGTAACCAGAAACTATAAGTAATGATTTTTTTGGACCGAATAAACTTGTACAGTGCTATTCAAAAGTCCCCTCCCCCCCCTCGTATCTTTTGTACGGCTACACTTACATTAACAAAATTTGGAGGGTGAAAATAAAGTGTTGTAAGCTTCTCTACGAATGGTAACAGGTGACGTAATAGTAATAGATGACGTCACAGTGCCACTCTGGCCAATAATTTTAAATAGGACCTTATGGCGAGTGATATCTCGTTTGAAAGGCATTGACATTGGCTACATAGCATATTAATTTTTTTTGTGTTTGAACTAATTTTGACAGATAAATTAAATAAATACCGAAATTTTTGAAATGATTTTTTTAAATTTAATTAATCAAATATCAACAAATGTCTACTTCCTGACAGTAATACATCCTATTAGTAAACTCTTGTCGTACTCGTTCTAATGTGTCAGCTGAAATTGCATTGCATTCTTCAATAATTCTTTCTTTCAAAATGCCAATGCTATCTGGTGCCGTGGTATAAACCTTGGATTTCAAGTACCTCCATAGAAAAAAATCTGATGGTGTCAGATCTGGGGCCATTCCATAGGACCTCGCCGGCCGATCCATCTACCTCGATATTCTTCATCCAGGTAACGTCTTACTGCACCATAATAATGTGCAGAAGCACCATCTTGTTAAAATGTTATTTCCAGATGGCCGAATTCATCTGGATTATCTTCCAGAATTCACGGCTCAATTGAATTTTGTAACATCTCCAGATATACACCTCACCGCTTAAATTTTATTTAGGAAAACAGGACCAACTATGTGGTTTCCCAAAATACTTGCCCAAACATTTGACTTTTTCTAGAGAACACTAACGTGTTCTCTAGTTAATCTGCCCTATTTACCTTTAAATTTCTTTTTCTATCAACATTGTCCAAAGAAGCTTAAACTTATCGCCATATAATATCGACCGGAAATTCTTATACATTTTATTTTGCATAAATTTTAACATAATTTTTTCGCAAGTAGTTGGTACCTTTTGAATATCGGCAATTTATGTATAAGGTACAAGTCGTATGTCGCCGTAAAATAGATATATAAAATATTAACAACTCATTGTATTCAACTCAATATAACGACAATTTTAATAGCTATTGCTCTTTTTTTTATTTTCAACCAGCCACATGTTCTTCGACAGTTTCGTACTTCTCAGAGACGGATTTACAATTAGGAGTTTAGCCAAAAACCACAATTACAGCCTTTCAGGAAGATACACACCGGCAATTGCTTCATATTTTTGAAAATACCTACCTGTAATAAATAAAAGTCTACTTTTGTCAATAAGCTATTCAGTGTCATTTTTTTCCAATCGAACGGTATAAATATACTTCACGGGATGTAAGTATAGTTACTAGACTCGAACTCTATTACCAACCATCGCTGAAATCCCTTATAATATTAATAATTATTAAATATTAGCATGTCAAACTTTTTTTTAATAATTGGCCATTATTGAAGGTATTGTTGATATGTCCAATTATCATAAACTATAAGTATGAAACGCAACACTCGACCATCTTCTGTTTCATTCGGTCTACTAACTATATCGCACCCAAACCATCGAGTCAGTTGCGCGAATGCTTCACGTGTGGCAGGCGTATTTTGTTTTGTTGTCGTGCAGAAAATTTTAAAGGTATGTATTGTAATAAACGAGTATTACCAGCTGTTATGTTTGTTTACGTAAGTGTTATACTATTTAGTATATCGGTATTATGTTTATTTTGTGATCTTTTGTTATTAAAATATTGTGACTTTAAAAATAATCAGAAGAGTTTGAACTAGTATGAAAATCCAAATATGGACAGTCGTCGGTGTCTAATTATGGAATATTAAATTAAATGCTTGATGTGTGAGCTCTGGGCACATTATGGTTGTGCTGGTCCAGAGTTTGATACTTGGATCTGTGATCTTCCATTTATCACAATATATTATATTTATTTAATTGATCTCAAAGATATTAATGTTCATTTTTGTTATTGTTATGTTGATTTATGCTTATATTCCATATATGGATACCTATTCCATATTTGGTTACTCATTGTGATTTTGTTTTTTGTGTTAGATTTTAATTTGATAACTAATATATTCAATTACCTAAAGGCTGTTAACTACTACATATAAATGTATGACTGATTAGTAAATACATTAAACTAATTTAATTTATATGAAGTTTTTTTTATATCCCAAAAACAAAATGGTATTCCATATTTGGTGACTTTCCTCTATCGAAAACTAGAAAAAGTGTATCGAAAAATACAACGAAAAAAAATGAAAAAGGTGTACGAAACCTAGAAAAACTGTATAGAAAACTAGACAGATGTAAAGAAGGCTAAAAAAAAGGTATGTATCAAATTAAAAGCTGAAACAAACTCAGAAACGAATGAAAAGGTGTATCGAAAACTAAAAAAAGTGTATCGAAAATACAACAAAAGCTGGAAGAAATGAAAAGAAGTGTACGAAACCTAGAAAAATTGTATCGAAAATTAGACAAATGTAAAGAAGGCTGAAAAATGGGGTATGAATCGAATCAAAAACTGAAACAAACTCAGAAAGCAAAGAAAAAGTGTATCGAAAACAAAAAAATGTATTATCTGATCTGTCGATTGTTATAGCTCTGGTAACTGAAGCAAAAACAAACTCTAATTATGTATCTTTAGAAATAAAAACCTTTTTTTTAGAAGTTCTAAATTACATCAGGGGCATAAATTTTGCAATTTTTGTATTCTATTTATATCTTATAAGTTGTGTTTAATCAAGAAGTATTCAAAATATCACAAAAAATTAGCCTAGATAAAACTAATGACTCAGAAAGAGGAATTTTAACCGAACTATCCAAGACATAGCGATAATTACAAGAAGCAAGCAAGAACTACAAGAAGTTATTGTACGACTCGAGCAAATATAGCATTAGAAATGGGATTGGAAATAAATGAGGAAAAAACTAAGTACATGAAATGGACAAATACTGAGGGAAGGAATAATGGGAAATTGGAACTAACAACGTTGAAAAACAAAACATATAGTTTTAAAGAAGTGGATACATTTACCTATTTAGGAGCAGAATTTGCCAAAAAGCCTGATCAAATAAAAGAGATCCAGAACAGAATATACAAAGGAAACAAATGTTTATATAAGCTAAAAAATACATTAAACAGTAAAGTGCTAGCTAGAAGTGCCAAAATAAGAATATATAAAACGGTACTAAGACCTATAGTGCTATTCGGAAGCGAAACGTGGACACTGGGTATAAGTGAACAAAATATGCTAGCGATTTGGGAAAGGAAATGTCTACGCAAAATTTTTAGAGGGAAGAAAATACACGACATATGGCAGAGAAGAAGCAACAAAGAACTGAGAGAACTATTTGGTCAACCAGACATTATAGGTACTGCAAAGGGAAATAGATTGAGATGGATTGGCCACATACAGAGAATGAAAAATGAAAGGGTACCCCAAAAAATAGTAGAAAGCGGGATAGGAGGAAAGAGGAAAAGAGGACGACCCAAAGCAAGATGGATGGAAGAGGTGTTAAAAGACATTAGAACACTAAAAATAACCGACTGGAAAAGAAAAGCAGAGAACAGGAAAGAATGGAGAAAGGAAGTCAACAAAGCCATGGGCCTTCTAGGCCTGCATAGCTGATTATATATATCCAAGACATATATCGAAATGGATATAAAGATTGCGAAAAGTCTATTCGAGCCATGCGATTTACACAAGTGCGACAAGCCAAAAATGAGAAAAACACTTGGAAGAGCGAGAAGAATAATTGTGAGCAGGTAGCTGTTGCCAAATGTATTTATCTGTAAAAGTTATTCCCAATTTTTGTTGGCAACAATGTTAAATACAAATAATTGTTAAATCGAAAGCAGTGTATAGATTTTATTTATTGCAAATTGTGGTTTGGCCATTTATTTTCTTGAACTATATTATTTTATTCTCATCTTTCTTGATCTCACTCATTTTAAAAGTCAATAATATTACCAATATCGAGTTTCTCCCAAAAAATAGTAGAAAGTAGAGTAGAAAGTAGAAAGTACCAAACATTTTAAACTGGCAACGATGCTTTCATATCAGATTGGTAGCTGGAACTAAAAACACGCCCTACGCTGACTGCGAAAAATTATTCTTCCCTCTCTTTCAAGTAGCTTTGCTCATATGTTCTTACTTGTGTAAATAGCATGGCTCGAATAGACTTTCCGCGATCTGTATAAGTTTAAGAGCTATTTAGGGACCGAAAGAAAGGATTTCTAATGTAGTTTTTAATACTCTTCTATTGGGTTAGATGTTCGAAGTTTGCCCCTGTTTCTTTTTTGTTTGTCGACCGCTGAAACTACATTTTACTATCGCACCTTAATAATATTCTGCCTCGTCTTATTATTAAAATTATTCATAATTTTATTAAAGCGTCCATTAAAAAATTTACGAGTTTTTTGATAAAATGCTGCGGAATCTGCTGCCCTTTTTACGAGCTTATTTACATTGCTGATGTCACTAATTAATTATGGTTATTATTTCGTTAAGTAGGACACTATATTAAAAATAAATTACAAAATGTAAAATAATAATGAAATTATATTATAAGAACCGTTTATGCACAATCTGACTACTTTTAGAGATAATTGTTCTTATATTTATGATTTTTAAATGGAAATTGTATGTTAAAAAATAATTTAGAACCACATACTTGTTAGAAAATTCGAGTACATGATCCGAGCCGGGAAAAAAACTTTGTATTCCAAGTATTGCATTGTTTCAGTGAGTAAATCAACGTCTATTAAAACTCCAGACAAAATATTTGTTACTTTACCTGGTGGCACAAGCAAAAATACACTTAAGAGAAGGGCATTACTTTTGTTAGTGAAGACCATTTTAATGTAAGTACCTACTTCCATGCTGGTAATTCTTATTCTTAAATAGTTTGAGGTTATGTACCTATATGTCTAGTAATCAACCATAAAAACATCATTTTTTTACGACCACACATCGAAATATGGTTGGTATATATTATATAAATAAAACATAGTTTAAATCGTACTTACGATAATGCTTTAACTCCTCTTATTTGCATTAAAACAGCTGTTTGACTTCATAAATTCAAGCAGCATAAATGAGTCTACTTTGGGCAAGTTATCAGTTTGTGCTTTTACAAAACCTTCGCTAGCCATATCTTTCCTCACAAAATATGAAAGAATCGTCACTGAACACTGAACTAGTAAATAAAATATATTCTTCCGAGAGTTTTAAAATATCCTCGGAAATATCGAATATTTATCGCCACTTTCCACTTTACGTTGACCTTTAAAAATGATAAAAAGCACACACAAACACGTAATGGTCTCAAACAAATATATAAATGATATTTTTACGTCGATGAAGCAATTAATAGTTGATTAAAATACAATATAAACACACAACTACACATAACCTAATGCAATACCGGCCATATTGACATAAGTACACACAAGAGATATGACATCACACGTATCATCGGTAGCGTTCGGAAATCCTCGGGTTGTGGTCGGAAAGTGCATTGAAATTTGAATTTCCAATGGAATTAGTAATTAGTAGTTTTTGATATCATATTTACTATTATAAATTAATATCCAAGCAAAATATGAAATATGCGTGTACTCTATTCTCATGAAGCCAGCAACAGAAAGAGTTAAGTGGCTGAGATCCTACGTCCAAAATATTCCAGGAAGGAAAATTTAAAATATTTAGATATATATATACCATAAAATAAATCCCTTTTTGAAATCCTTTCAAAGAATCCTTAATATCCGCCAGAACAATCGAACTATAAGAAAACAAGTCCATCTACTAACCCTCCTATATATGCTGGACTGGGTAACGTTGACGTCACTTACCTTTCATTAGGCAAGTGGTTAGATTTATGTGTGTATGTGTCGGTGAAGATCAAAGTATTCTAGGTGTGAGACCAATTGTTCCCTTGACAAAACACTGCTATACCTAATTTACGGTTCACTTTGAATTGTTGGTTCGATCCGACCCGATAATAGCTAGTTGACTGCGGACGGTTCGAATTCTTCAGTCAATGTTGGGGATTACGAGGGCACGTCGAGATGTTTTATACGCATATTTAGGATTTTTTTTGAGAGAGAGGATAGAAATAGCTATTTGTCTATCAAGGGCAGAAAGTAGTACTTTGGCAATCTGTCGAGACTACCAAAGAGCTTTCTGCTCGAAATATATGCAAGATTTTTTCTACGATCACACCAAAATAAAATTAATTGCAATTGTTTGTACTTAGCAGTTTCCAGATTGCAGTTTCGTGTACCTATGTACGTAGGCAACACTTACCACATTAATGTCAGATATTTTTTTGATTTTCCTATTTCTCATTAAATTATTACGAAAAATACTGTTGGATGCTTTAACATGTTAGAAAATCAACTAAAATATTTATTTATTCTACAGTTTATATTAAAATAACTACTAGCTCTCTTTTATCTATAAATAAAATTAGTTACTTTTTGCTTAAGAGCGCCAAGTGCCAGTTTCCAGTGAATTAACCTTGACAATTTATAAAATATAAATCCTTTTTGTTATAGAATTGTGACCTAAGTTAGTATGGAATTGCATAAATAAACATGGCTACAAGCAGTGGCGTAACAGAGGCCCCCGCTACTAAGGGAACCCTCAAGCCAAAACAAAAAAGCAGTAATTGGGACCCCGATAATTTTATTCGGTTGTACTTGCCAATTTGCGATATTTTTCTGATAATATAATGCACAAAGCATACAAATTCAAATATAAAAGATAGAGGTACAAGTATACCCTAAAAATATAGAAATATTCCCAAATTATATTGAAAAAACAAAGCAAGGTATATTATTATCATCCATTTTTCTTCATTATACATCTTTTGAAAACTCCAAGAAAAATTTATGAAAAATAAAGAAGAGCTATGACTAAAATCCTGTGGGGTTCCCAGAATTTTTTGCTTCGCCTCTAGCCACAAGAAAGTGGGTAGCACAGAAATCTCTAGAATGGTGGATAATCCCCTCGGACATAAGTAGTTATTTAGAGGACAACATTTTTCGTAACTTCCTTAAGCAAAATAAGGGGGACACAAGAGACAATTGACAGAGTTCGTGTATAACTTGCTGTATTCAATACTAAGAGCGTCACTGTGAGCTTTACAGGCACAAAAAGCTAATTAAATTGACACACGAAGCCATGTGCACATTATGTCACCTAGAAGGTATTAGGAAACTGCAGAGCACATCCTATGCCAAGGCCACTCCATGGCAAGTGTGCGGGCACTACCACTGTTAATTTTAGTGTAGTGTAGTGTAGTGTAGTTTTAGTATGCCAAAGCTCATTTTCTGCCCATGACTGACGAAAAACTTATGAGCTCTGTTATGAATTTTCCGCTCTTGTCTGGTAATCTTCTATATCTTTAGAGTAGGGAGCGTGAGTGTAGGCTAACAGCACTTAGGCCACATGTGACCCATTGTATATCCTCTCGAGGAGTTGTTCTACTAGGTCATTGTCCATCCTGTCCTCCTCAGGAAGGTGGACCGAACACACACTCTCTTATTGACGATAACTCCGGACACTCTCATAAGACATGCCTGACAGTTTCATCTTCCTGTTCACACATCCTGCATAGAGGTGTGTCCACTAGCCTCATAGTATTGAGGTAATTCCTGTAATGCTACTGTTAAACGTAGGTTTTTCCTGGTCATCGCCAAATATTTCTTCGGCACCAGCTTCCCAGGATTCCCAGGGTGATCCTGGCAAGACTGCATCCTTTGATTCCATCCCATCTCTTAAGGGATTGAGCATGGGTGTAACGTTTGGCTAGTTCCGCAATTGTCGATACCTTAGGATAATATTGTTCAAGGCTAATAGGGCTTGTCTACCCTCAGTGCAGATTGTTAGTTTTTGCCAGAAATTCCTTTTCTGGTTTGTCTGGTTATCTAATTTAGACTCTTAAAAATTTCAAGAACATGAACATTTTTTTGGAATTGTTGGTCTTAAAATAAAATAATTTTTATGAATGTTATTATTTATAAGCTATGGTAACTCATTCGAAATATTTTCCGTGTATGACTATAAAAATGATGATAGTGCTCAAGTTTGGTTTTAAATTGAGGTTTGTTTAGACGTTAGTAATTCTGTTAATGGTCTATAAAATGCACAAAGAGAAACTAAGAATGCCGACTCTTCCATAAACAGATAATTACTTGTTTATGTACAGGGTTTAATATAAAAGTTAAATTGCTTTTATAAACGTATAGATACACAATAATTTGAAAAATAAAATTACAAAATTAAACGCACCAAATGTAACTAGCGTGAACTATGAAGTTGTTATGATTTTTTTGTTAATTGAATTGAATTTTGCACTAAAGTACTCTCAAAAGTAAAGACCTTTTGAGGTGAAACACAGATCAATATTGAACTGGGCGCACTTTCTTATGGCGTGGATTTTCTTTCTATTATTTTGTAGCTTACTTCCCTCCCTTCTAGTACTTTCCATAACTTCTCCCTTGGTACTTTGTCAAAAGCCTTTTCTATGTCTATGAATCCTATATATATACTTCTTTTTCTTGTTGTGAGAACTTATCAATTATCTGTTTCACCGTAAATATGTGGTCTTGGATGCTTCGACCTCTTCTAAATCCACTTTGCGATTCTTCGAGAGTACTTTCTATCATTGGTCTTAGCTTACTGTCTATAATCTTCTCGTATACTTTCATAGCTGTACTAAGTAAATTTATTCCTCTTCAATTATTGCTCTTGTTCAGTTGCAAAATGGTGTGGGAATGCCTAGACAAACTCAATGAACTGGGCCAGAACAATATAGTCACCTTACTATGGATTCCAGGACACACTGGAATAGAAGGAAATGAAATAGCAGATGAACTAGCAAAGATATACTTTTCTGGGGGCCTGAACCCTTTTACGGAATCAGCCCTGACATACAAGGTGAAACACTAAAACGTCCATAAAACTAAATTTGAGTAGATTCAGGTGAAAATTTTACATAAATCAGTATACAGTGCTTTTCAGATAAAAGTATCCACCTTTAATAACT
>CAJUYI010004005.1:0-19903 GCA_910591695.1 Galerucella pusilla | reverse complement strand
CATAGTGACGTGTTCGTGTGGCAGGAGCCACGTGTACGAGGTAAAACACTCCTATCCCAGTTCCTTCTATTGCTTTTGAGCCGTCTTGTACCATTGAATGGCATTCTTTCCAAGTCTGGTAATGGTATTTGGATCCCATTCTTTCTTGTTGCTTAATTCCGTAACGAATTTCTTTGAAAAGTTATACTTTTTCATCATACTGTCTTGTGGCATGTCCCAGGCTGTTTGATTTCTAAGAAGTGAGGAGGTGGGTTTTCCTGGTCGAAAGAACCGAAAATATTCATGTAATTTCCTATCAAAATTTATATTATATTACATAATTTTTATTTGACAATGAACTGACGAAAGTAAATATGTAGAAATATAATAAATTTTGCCTTAATAAAACAAACTTTAAAATAATGATGTAGGCTGTAGCAAAAAATTTGTTTCACACATTTTTACCATATGTGGGATAAAAAATATGAATGTTTATAAAACTGAATGGAAATTCAGAGAAGTTATTTTCAATTTTTAAAATGGTTTATAAATCTGTGCTCTATTACATCCCAAATTAACACTTCCTGTTAACATTATATCGTCACCTGACACTGTCCACTTAAGTTCGAACCATATGAGAAACATTTTTATTATCAATTTTAGGAAAAAAACTTATTCCTCATAAATAGTTTTGCATGCTCTAATATCTGAAATACAATTATCAGATATTTTTTGGTATTATACGAGGTTTCTCAAAAAATATGAACTTTACTCAAGAGTAAAGTACCTTTAAATTTGACAATATCGAAAAATAGTATTGAAAAAAGTTGATCACAACTGAAAACTAGTGTAGGAGGTGTTGTCAAAAGCTCCTTCCGTATCAAGAAAGGCTGCGAGCAGTACCTCTTTGTTTTCCAGCACGTATTCAGCCCTTTTTATGAGTTGATGTAATGCTGTTTCGGTTGATTTTCCCTCTCTGTATGCATATTGATCTCGGTGTATTGGTCTTGTGGCCAGTATACCGTCTCTGATATGTCTGTCGAGAAGTTTTTCAAGAGTCTTCAGCAAAAATGACATTAGACTGATTGGTCTCAGAGCTTTAGCCGTGTCCTGTCCAGATTTCCCAGGTTTTGGTATAAATGTAGCTCTGATGCGTTGCCAGGTTCTTGGAATATGCCCTAGAGCTAGGCTAGCTCTGAGCAATTCATTTACCCTGTAGTGCAGTGTGTTGCCTCCTTTTTGGAGTAGGATCCGGTCCCAGTGATTTATAAGGTTTGAAGCTGTTAATAGCCCATTTTGTTTTTTCCGCATCTACCACTGCCTTCGCTGTTCGCCAGTCTATCCTGGATGCTAATCGTGGTCGATCCAGTTCTGTCGCTGGAGAGTTCTGCAGTGGCATGGTAGGTATTGTTCCAGGGAAGTGTACCTTAAGTAGCTCTTCCATGGTTTCTTTCCCATTTCCAGTGTATTGTCCGTTATCTTTTTTGGTAACGTGTATAGTCTGATTAGGGTCCTTGGAGAGAATCTTCTGCAGTCTGGCACACTCGTGAGTCTGTTCTATCTCCTCTCAGTGCCTCCTCCAGGAGTCTCTCTTGACTTTCCTTACCAGTTTGTTGTATTCAGCTAGGGCCCTCTTATAATCCGTCCATTTTCTTTAGTTCTATTAAACTTTTTTCTCAACTGTCTCCGTTTTTCGGCAAGTTCATTTGTCCACCAGGGCACATTCTTGTTGGATTTCTTCCTCACCGTTGGGCAGTTGTTTTCAAACGCTGAGATAATTGCTTGCTGTGTTAGGTCTGCTGCTATCTCTAGGTCTGTTGTGTTCCGTTCGGTCTAAACTGTTAACTAGTTCTGCATTATATGCTTTCCAGCTCGTGTTTCGCGGGTTACGGTAGTATTCTATTTTCGGTTCGGTTCCCGAAATTTGAAAATATATGTGTCTGTGGTGAGAAAAACTTTCTTCCTCGGACACATGCCAATTACTCACGAAGTTACTTATGAAATGAGTGCCAATGAGAACTCCGAAAACGACTGAAAAATGCAAATAAATAAATAAACTTTTTATTGAAACGCCAAAGATACTGAAAAAAAATTTCTAGGAACATTCAGGACCTCCCCAGACCCCATTTGAAAAAACAACGGATAATAAACCTTTTAAAATAAATAAAATGTCAATGATTTAATGAAAGAGACCAAAATATTGGGGAAAAATAACATTGGCCACTTTTTGCAATGTCCTCGACGGGCGAGAACGGGGTTTAAGGTACACATATTGATACCTACGGATATTCCCATTACAATGAACTTTAAATCATCGAAAAATATTGATTTTTGACCGAGTTATGGAAGAATTTGTCCGCCGGTTTACAAGTTAATTTTATAGACGGTAGCATTTATAGAGGTAGTGCAGCTGCGTAAGCAAGGGGACGTTTGGATGGATTATCTCGAAAACTATTGCATTTTGGAAAAACATTATAGGGACCATTTTTGTAGATAACTTAACGACCTTCACTTTTTACCTGAACAAAAATTTTCCAAATTGCATATTTCGGGAGATAATGGCGGGAAACAGTTTTTTGGAGGCTTAGGGGCCATTTTGGACCCTTAGCCAAGGCGCAATCTTGGAGAACTTTTTCTCCCTTTGAAGTACCTGTCAAGACCTACAAATCAACCAAAAAAAAATTATTGGACAAATATATTGATAGGTTTGCCCCTTCAGTTAGGTACTGGACTAGTTAACGAAAGTTGTTTTATTTCCTTCATTTAATACGTTCAGATTGACAAACCTCGTATAGTACTGAAAAATATTGATATCTGATGATTGCATTTTAGATTTTAGAACATGCAGAACTTTTTATGAGGAATAAGTTTTTTTCCTAAAATTGATAATAAAAAAGTTTCCCATATGGTGCGAACTTAAAGTGGACACAGTGTATATAGCATTTATAAACAAATTAATCGATTTTATATGTTTATAAAAACCGCTGTGACATTCTTAGATGACATGAAATGCTGCAACGAATAATTTATCAACTTTAAAAGCACACCGTTAATATTGAATAAGGTTAACTCTGAAGATATTTAATACCTATCATTTTCACTCTATAAATGATCGTTTATTAGTAGAGAAAAAAATCGATTGCAAGGTTAATTTGAAATAAATTATAATTAAACAGTAATCTCTGCAAAAAGAAGTTAAACGGACACCACTTTTTTGTATTTAACATAATTTATTATCTAAAATCAAGTGCAAAAGCTTAAGCACGTACTAGTAGACAGACTTCCACTTGTCAAAGAAATGATGAATGTTTGCAAATATAAATGGAATCAGAGAAAAAACTTGTGTATAAATAAATTTAATATATTCGTACCAAAACTGATATAGTCGAAAGCGCTCTTATCGTGCGGGTTCAAAGGTCTCTAACCATATGTATCAAATCATAAGACACAGAGGTTACCAAAATGTGAGATTACAAATATACCCGGAGAAAATAATGATGGTTGATGTTCCCTGAACACTGGTTGACGAATTTCCACTATTTCATTCATTCTCGAAATAATCTATCAGATTAAGTAGGTACCATTTTTGTTTGCTTGAGGATGCAAAATACCGGAAAATTGCTTCTTATCATTCATATTGTCACTTTCAATTGTCAAAGTCACAAAACTGACGCTGGTAAAAGAATGTTTCTACTCCTATACTTTAAGTTGTTAATTAAATGCCAATTTTCAGTTTCATGATGATAGTCATTATAACACTGGTTTTCATTATAAAACTGAAAAATTAACCAATAGAAATCTAGATCTAGCTAGACCAATATTTTCTGTAGAATGTTTGACAGTGTTTTATGACAGTTTAAATCTTCTGCGTTAGTTTTTAAAAGAAATGTCGAGCACCAGACCGAAAATACTTAATGACCAAGGCAAATACATATTTAAACTTATTATTTTTGTTTACAATAATTTATTATCAATATTGTATACATAACATACTTATACGCTTTATGCTGTCAATGCACCCATGTGGCTCCGTGGCGCAGTGGATAAAGGCGCTGCATTAGGTTTTTTTCGATCTGTACAGTCCGGGTTCGTGTCCCGGGTAGTACATTTTCTTTATATATTTTTTTTAAATCAAATTTCTTCGTAGAAAAAATAGTGAATTGCATAAGTCTGTCTTATAAAACTTACGGATTTTATTTGGAAGTTATGATTAAACGCAATAAAAGAAAACAAAAACGGTGAGTATGTCTTTGTTGAATCGTGTCACTCGCATGATAAGACTGCATTTGACTATATCAATAATTTTGTATCCATTATAGAGCAAGTGCACCAACTGACAATAACCACAGAATCCATATTTTTCTTCCTCTACTATTTTGAGATTTTTAGGTGCAAATTCAGGCGACAATGTCCCGTTGGGATCCCTGTTAAAACTCTTAGTAATTCGACTTATGCATTGATTTGGTCTCAACAGGTTATAGTCACCCATCAGAATCTATTATTGCCTAAATCCTACTAGATCTTACCAATGGTCAAAAAGGTTTTGGTCCCCAAAAGGGTCTTTCAGTCCCTCTCTTTGCTAGTAGTTAGGGAGGCGAATAGGGGATTTTTCGGGGATACTCGAGCGTGGCAGTTTAAGATATCAAGGATACCTTAGACCTAATAGAACAACTCTATATGTAGTGACGCGCGCCTAGGATAGACGATCAGATTAGTAAAAAAAATCGATAGTCTGAAATACTCGAGCGCCTCAGATTAAGATATTGGGGGTTGATATTAAGACTAAATTTAACTAATCTGACGATAAGTCCTTGATGCCGTCAAGTTTTTGGACTTAAAGCATCATGAAAACTCAAACTCCCGTATTTTGAGTATATCTCGAAAACGGAGGGTGTTAAAAAAATTGATATGGAACAACGATGATTAAATATGTAACTTTCATTATATCTCAAACTTTTTTTTTCTAAAGCTTCTCGACAATTTTCGTGGAAAAAATTACGCGTATGTGTATACAAAAGTATTATTAACATGTACAGTGTCATTTATTTATATTATTCAATAGACTGTTGATCCTCAAATTGTTTTTTGGACGTACCGTAAGCAAAACGAAGTGAAGAATTGAAGCAAAAAAGAGGAATGTGCCAAAAACATTTAATACAGACTGAGCGCTTCACAGAATTAAATGTGCTTTGAGGATACCGAGATAAACCTCCCCCATGAAAATCTGACGCGCTCGAGTATTTCAAAAGAACTTTTTTTTGCATTTGCAAAATTTGTCGTAACTTATCGTCACGCCGAAATCGTCAGGTGGCTCTGACTTGGGGCATACCTGGTATGAATATCTAACGCGCTCGAGAATGCCCAAGTAACTGTTTTATTTATTAACATTTTTGAAGAACCGTACACGCCCTACCCATCGCTAAAATGGTTTTTACCCTAGGTATTCCCACACCATTTTTGAATTGATTACACTAGATCTCCGTGCTTTAATGGCTGCTTGACTATCCGACATTATGATAATCATTTCTCATGGAAATATACATAAGGTTTTTCCAAAGCTTTCACAGTGTTTGGTTCCTGACCGGTACACTCCTATCCCAGTTTCTTCTATTAATTTTGAGCCGTCTGTACCATTGATTGACATTCTTTCCAAGTCTGGTAATTTCTTTTAAAAGTATCAATTTTAGATACAGCAGGTTGAAAACAACTATTCACCTTGTAGTAATTGAAATAGTTCAAAATTTTACAAAATTGTTTTGCATATTTTTTCAAGACACCCACTGTTTATGTCATTAATCTTTTCCTGTAAATCAAATAAATCCAAGTCGAATTAAATTAAAAATAGAGTAGGTGAATTGTTTGAACGTACTTTCCAGACTGCTAAGCCCGTTTGTAATTGTCAATGATTTAGTACAAGTTTTAGTCAATTTTTTAGGATCCTTAATAAATGATTGATAGATACATACCCATTAATCATCAATTTTTCAGTCAATTTTGAAATTGACGAAACTTGTCCTATTTTTGTTCAATTTTAATTGAAAATATGAAAATATTTATAGAACCAGTCCTATTTTCTATCAATTAAATGACAACTTGGGGCAAACATATAGGGTAAACTTTATTTTAAGGTGATTGATTTTTTTATTTTTCATGATGGTGGTGCCACTGGTTCTGCTACATAAACCAACGTTTATTCAAAGATAATGTATTATATCGTTTATTGGGGTATGAGAATGTTGTGTATGTGATAGTTTTTCATTTGAGCTATTTTAAATATCAAAAAAGTCGTGGTCTCATGATCAAGTACTTCGACTTATTGAACTATATAAAGAAAGACCTTGCCTTCACATAGGTAGTTAAAAGTTCTCAATATAAAAATGAGCACATGAGGGCTTCTCTTTCTTATATAATTCCTAACTACCACTATATTAATAAGAGTTGCTGCTGCTAACAATAAAAATTCTGTGTCCATTGTTGTCTGATACCTATTTAAATTAAAAAATTCAAATTCTCTGCTAAAATCTGAAAAGTGACAGGCTACTAACAAAATCATACTGATCAGTGCGCATAATCACAACCTAAATGAGTGACTAAACTATGGTGTAGTGTTGCAAACACATTTTTTTCTTGTCAATATTTTAGTGTCCTAATTTTAGGATCCTAAAAAATTGACTAAAACTTGTACTAAATCATTGATAATTACAAACGGGCATTAGAAACAATTTAGGTCGAACGATAGAGCATTTTATGACAAAAATCTTAGTAGAAAACGGACTGTACCATCTTGTACAAAGTTACAACGACAAAAATATGAGTTTTTGAAAACATGTGAAAAATGCGTTGTTTTTGTATTTTTATTATTTACAGTTTCGACACCCTGTATAATGTGTATGAAGTTTTACTGGTTGATAACACATAACAATAAATACATTTAAAATTATGCATATAAAAACAAATCTATTTTGTAGGTGGACTCAATAGCCGAAACAAAATTAAAGAAAATAATTGAAATATCATTTTTTTTATCAACAAAATCGCATTGAATATTTTATTAAATGGATTAAATCCTGCGGTCGGCTAATAGATAATTTTAAGTGCAAAAATGTAAAAACTGCAAACGATATAGACTCTCTTTATACCAAAAAAACTTTTCAATTTGGGATACAAAAAAAAATAAATGTATGTCATTATAAAAGTTACTTAATTCGACCATGTAACAAATACTTATTTAATGGTATCATATAATTCACAATAAAAAAGAATACCTAAATAATTTTAATTCAATTAAATCAAATACAAAGTTCTTTGACAACTGAGAAAGGTTAATAAGTAATAAGATCTGGCAACATTGTTTACCAAATTATAATTAGTTCTGGATGGCAATTTGTATTTTACTATTATAGGTAAAATAAACAAGATTTGAGATTATAAATATTTTGTATATACAGGGTGGTCCTTAAGTAATTGTACATAGAAGTACAGTACAATCTTCACTTCAAAATATTGCGATTTAAATCAACTAGCCCTAAGGCACTTAGACAATGTTGATATTAAGAGGGATACAGGGTGTTAAACATGAAATTAGATATACTTTTTTTGTGGTAATGATGTGGCTTTAATTATTTTCACAAAAGTAGCTCTAATGTAAAAGGCAAAAAAGTTTTGCGTACATTTATGCCGCATACGTGGCCTATGTGGCGCCCTCTACAAAACACATCGAAATAGATACAAAATTATGATTTCTGATATCAAAAAGCCCCCAACTTCAAATGTTTGGGCATATACGTCAAAAAGCGTTAAAGTTATTGTAAAAGTGAAAATTAAAATCTCATGTTGAACACCCTATATCTCTCTCTCAACATTTTATTGAGGCTAGTTGGTTTAAATCGCAATATTTTGGAGAAAGGATTGTACTGTACTTCTATGTACAATTACTTAAAGACCACCCTGTAAAATATTCGTGTCGTTGGCTTTTTAGACACTTTTTGTCACTCTTCTTGTGGACCCTTTGTTATACAGTGTGGAAACCACTTATGGAATAAAATTCTCCATGTCATTATTTTAGAAAATTATAAAAAATGCCGAGACACGTCAACTTTTGAATTGAGTTGTGCGTTATGTAAACAATAATGTAAATGTACAGGGTGATTCACGCAAGTATGCCATAGTCGGTGTTGTTGTTTTTAATGAAACACCTTGTATATTTGCATATTTTTGAAATCCTCTTAATGAACCGATTCCAACAAACTAAATAATGTATGGTCAATTATGAATTATACAGGGTGAAATTTTTGTTTTTACAGTTATTAAACACATACCTACATAAAATACTTGATGTATTTGAATTTCATACATTAAAATAAATGTTCAAAATGTTCTCCACCTAGTTGTTGGCAATATCACAGTCTCCTATAGAACTTCTCCTTAAATTTGTTTAAAGTTTGAGGTGAAATATTCCGTATTTCTGTAGTTATCCTGTCTTTGAGGTCTACAATGCTAGTTGGTTGTGTTGCATATGTTCTTGAGATAACCCCACAGAAAAAAATCTAACGGCGTAAGGTCTGGCGATCTAGCTGGCCACTCAATAGTACCTCTTCGTCCAATCTATTTATTGGGGAAGATTTCATCTAAATAAGTTCTTACCATTATTCATCAATCTTTCGCATAAATCCATTTTACGATCTGGATCGTCTTCTGTTAACTCCTGCACTAAAGTTAATTTTTAGGGATGAAGTTTTTCTTTATGAAGTTTTCTGTTGTATGACTAACATTATTTTCACGGGCAATTTGATGTGTACTTGAAGTTGGATTCTCTTCGACACTTAACAAAATATCCACTTTCACATCATCTTCAACGAAGCGTGGTTTTCTTTTCAATGGTTTGACATGTCCAAGTTCTCTGAATTGTGCATGAATTTTAGACACAGTACTTTGTGAAATATTGGGCAATTCGGGATACCTGTGATTAAATAAGTTTGCCACTTAAACTTGACTTCTGCAGTTCTCCCCGTACCCGATCATTATTAAAATCTCAATTCGGTGAGTCTCAGTTAAATATTTCATTGTTATGTCGACAAGGAAAGAGTGTTTGACAAAGATTTTACTTTTCTAGTATAAACTGTCAACACATCAACAACTGACAGAATAGAAAACAATCCACATTATTTACCGATTTAAAACAATCCACATTATTTACCGATTTTGTCTAATTATTGGCGTTTTTAGGCAATTTTTAGGTATTTATGATACATTATTTAGTTTGTTGGAATCGGTTCATTAAGAGGATTTCAAAAATATGCAAGTATACAGGGTGTTTCATTAAAAAAAACCGACTATGGCATACTTGCGTGAAACACCCTGTAAATTTACATTTATGTTTACATAACGCACAACTCAATTGAAAAGTTGACGTGTCTCGGTATGTTTTATAATTTTCTAAAATAATGACATCCACACTGTATATAAAAACATAGAGAAGCCAGATTGGCTTAATGATAATTAATAATAAACTAATTCACACTTCCATAACAAAATAGAAACATGTAAATCATATATTAAACGAGTCAGCAGCTGTCTTGAGACACAAGACAGGAAAACGTAGTACCTTCCTTTCGGCTAAGAATTACCTTGGGTAACAACAATTGTTGGCATTGTTAACAACAATAATAACACCAGCAAAACATTCTAAATTATCCATGAACTTGTGCACTGGTAATATAATATACGTATATCATTTCAATAATTTGTATATCCTATTACAAAATCTCACATTATTAGTTTTTATATTTAAAGATTGCAAGTGATTTCTTTTCGAATTTTTTTTTCTACGTGAAAACTATGCAAGTAACAATTAACACATACACATGATATACGATACAATTTAATAGCGCAAGAAAATTTGTTTCATGGTCAAATTGTGAAATTTCAACAATGGCATACATTATTTTACCTTAAATCGATATATGAGATTACATGTCTGAAAATAGCAATGGGATATATTATATTCTATACGCTCGTTGTTTATCTAGTTCAATGGAATTATATATTTTAAAACACCAAATGTTATAGCTTTAATATTTTTTTATGAAACATGTCCATAGTACTATTTCTTTCAACTTTATTACTATGGAGTGTAAAAAAGTCAATTTTATTTATTCCCAACATAACATGACGTTAAATTCAACTGCATTTGTAGAATTTTTTAAATTATTTCACTACTAAAAGTAATATTTTAATTGAGATAACAAATTGGCCCAAAATATTACCTAAGTATATATATTTTTTTGACAAACCTCGTATAGTACTGAAAATTATTGATATCTGATGATTCCATTTTAGATTTTAGAACATGCAGAACTTTTTATGGAGAAGAGTTTTTTTCCTAAAATTGACAATAAAAAAGTTTCCCATATGGTGCGAACTTAAGTGACATCTAGTGTATGTTTAACTTCTTGTAAAACATATTATTTTTTCAATTATCAATTACACCCATTGTTCAAATTATTAAACCGTTCGTTTGTCAAGGCAAATACGTTGAAAAAAAGGAATAAAAGTATATAATTAAGAATATTCCAAGGGTATATATTACAACTATCACTGAACTATGATGATTTCATCTAAAATAATGTATATACGGTGTATAGTTTATCTCAAAGTACATCATCTTAGCTTTTGCCGACAATCATCTAAATTACGTTCTTGAAATAATTTTACCTGAAATGAAACCCAACAACAGAAAAAAACGTAGTGATTTTCAATCTCATTCCATTCACAGCTGGAAAAATTCTTTTTTCTCTTATTTTTTTGGGAATCAAACCACAATAATGGGAAACATTACCAGCGTGGTTCAAAGAGAACTGGCCGGTATCTCAATTGCCGCAAAAGAACTAACCAGAAAAGGAATTTCTGGCAAAGACATAACAATCTGCACTGATAGTAGACAGTAGAGCCTATTATAATTGATCTTAATGAAAAGTCTGGCAGTGAAACATAATTAGATTTAGAATAATGTTAATCCTTTCTAAAATTTTGAATATCTCTTCTATTGGTCAGCTATTGGCCATATGATTTATTGTAATTGGCCTATTAATTTTATGATTGCGGGCAAAAGCTATGACGATATACTTTGAGACAAACCATACTCATTTGTGGGTAAATTTTTTGGCATACAAATAAGAAACGGACTGGCAGAAAACCTCTCATCGAAAAGATGTGGCAAAGAGAGGAATATGTTGAATAAGGAACATTTTGAACATCTTGTTGACAAAATGTTGATATAAAAGGTGTAAGTTAGGTTTTGCAATGTTGAATATTCAGTTCTATAATTTATTATTCTCTTAACTTATTAAAATAGTTGTTTGATATACAACTTTGATTTTACCATAGATCTCACAACTTTTTTTAACTCTATACAGGACCGGTTCAAGTTGACATAAAGTCGTGACTGTTTCTGTTTAGAATACAAATATATGCAAACAAAAACAATACATAAATGTAGTAGGTCTGGAAAAAACTACGCAGAAATTTGTTTTATAAAGATAATACCAATTTTATTTCATTTTTCATATAACACGCGTGCCACGGATTGGCCACCATTGTTGTAGACAATGGAAAAAATAATAAAATCGTTAAGAAAATACCTATAACCGCAAACGTGACGTTTATTGAGCGATCTTGATAAATGCCAGATGTGTTGAAATATTCAAAGGTTTGTACTATCTATACAATGTTTCATATAATTATTTCCAACGTATTTACATCAAACATACATATTTCGCAACCAAACTCAATACACAAACCACTCAGTTTTACCTTGTGACTTCACGGATCATCTAGCAATTTGAATTCTATTAATAACATAAAGGCATTTTACACCAGATAATTAAAACTGAAATAACTAAAGCATTTTATCGAAACTTTAAGAGATTAAAATTCTTACCAGTAGAAAAATGGGGTTAACCGGTTAATACATACAAATACAGGGTGAAGCATCTAAATAGAAACAGATTGAATATTTTGAAGAACATTTTTTTGGAGAAAATGCAAAAACACTACCACTAAAAAGTACTATTAATTACTGTAATACAAATTATTACATATATAATTTAAATGGATCGTTATTATATAAATTATAACCTCTAATAAATTAATTAAACTATGAGATAATAAGAAAAAGGATTTAACAACAATATCCTGTCAAGTATAACATGTCTTCGACCATGAATACAGTATGATCAAAGATTTAATTGACTTATTTTTCCGGTATATCTAATTGGCCTTGTGGTACCTTCGATTTTTTTATATGTAAAACAACGTATCATAATAAAGAACAATAAACAGGGTGTTTCTAGATTTAATCCTAGAAAAAAATATAAAAAAAGAAGGTTACAATTTACAAGAATTCAGAAATGTATTGACTTTGCAGTAATTAACTGCATTTTAATCAATCAATTAATAATTAAATTGCTTGATAAATAATTACATGGGAATAAAAATTATCGTTTCTGTATGCATGATTTCAAAAAGAATTTAAATAAATTAGTACTCAGCGTACTTCATCTGGAAAAGGATTTGCAAATCTCCATGGTCAATGAAATGCCGCGACACGTGAAGGGATTTCAATTTTTTAATGGTTATCCAATGGAATTAATTCATTATAATAGTTGAAAGGTATTTATAAATAGCGATTTTACATACCGTGAGTAATAATTAAATATAAATATTAAAATATCAAAAAGAAAATTATATCTCCCAAAATACTTCTAATTTCAATTTTTAGGATTTAAAAACACCGCATATAATAATTTTAAATTTACATAAATAAACAGATGACAATTTTGTATGCTCAATATCATTTTTTTTTCAAAACCCTGAACAGTTTCCGATTGTCGTTAATTTTTATGGTAGAAAATAATAGACATCGATTATATTCGTAAACATTTTTAATTACTAATCTATTTTTCTTTTTTTCTGAATGTTTATTTCAATCACAAAAACTATTGACCTGATTAACTTTGAATGATCAAAATACAGAGGTGTCTGCAGATATATTCAATTGTAACTTTAACGAAAAAAGTCGAAACATGTGTGATTCGCTTCTCCAATAGACCATTTTAACGGAAACCATCAAAGCTGGCACTCAGTGGCCTTGAGCTTGAAAAAATATTCGAGAATACCGAACAATGAACATGAAATAAAGAACACACAAATAATAAAATGTGACAACAGCAAGCAAAATACAATTTTAATCAAAAACTAAACAGGGGTATCAAAAACATACAGGGTGGGGCAATCTTCTGACATCGGAGGATTACATCGTTGTGGTGAGAGATAGAACTTTATTATTTTGTGTGAGCTAATACAGTTTTTGAGGGCACATTTTGAAAATACTTTCGATTCTACAGGGTGTTCCAAAACCACGTAGCAGCACAAACTTATATTTTTTTAAATGGGACGTACTATATTTTGTACAAGAATCGAAAAGATCTCACCGAGAGCGTTACAAAAATATAGCACTCTAATATATTATAAGGGTGTTTTACAAAGATTTGGCCAATTATTAGCAAAAAAGACCTCCTCTTTAACACTCTGCAGAACAGTAAATTAAAATAAATCAACAGGTCTTTGTATTCAAATGTCATACAGCTATCATTGGCTGCGCTCAGTATTAATTAATTTTTTCATCTGTGGCTTCTTTAATACAGGGTGAAACAATACGCAAATCAAGCAATATCTCAAAATTTTTAAATGAATCACCCTATAAGTCTTTTTACAATTTGTTAGTACAATTAATAAACTTTCAGACGATGTAGTAAACTTAGGGCATTAGTTGATGGAAAATCGTAGATTTTTTATGATAATGGTCAAAAACAAGTATTTTACATACACAAATTAAATGGTAATTAATTTTTACATGCAATATCTTGTGAATTTTAACATTTCTAAGGCATAAATTCTAATCGTAATTTTGGATGCATCTACAATATCTAATCAATGAGATAAAATGTTTGCTAATACCATAGCTATAGGTACCTGGAATTACCAAAAATTTCATATTTATTCATGTTTGAGAATGGGCGAAACATAATCAAGCCATATTTTTGATTATATCAAGTGGGCTACTATCAAAATAGTATCTACTAATAAATGTCAAAGAAATATTGCTGTATTCTTCGTTTGTGTTTAGGAAGTTGATCCAAACACAATAGTTAACTTATGGTTCCAACAAGATGGAGCATCTGTATATCAGAAATTTTACCGACAGGTAGATAGGACGTGGTGGACCAATTTCGTGGCCTCCTCGATCTCCAGATCTTACACCGACGTGAAAGAAAGGATTCGTAATGCATTTTCCACAAAAACTCCAGCTATGTTGGAAAGAGTAAGATCCTCGTTTTTGAAAAGAATTGTATGGAAGTAAATGGTCGCCATTTTGAACACTTAGCATAAACTACCATACTTTTTATAGAATGTCAATGTTCATTTATGTAAATGTGAGTGTTCTTATAATGTTGGTTTTCATAATTGTTAGTTTTTCAAAAATAGAAAAAGTTAGAAAATAAATTACAAGCTTGCATTTTACATAACTAAGATATACTGTTTGTGGTGACTTAAGTAATTATTTCGTAAAGACTACAAACTGCTTTTATATTTATTAGTACTATAACGACATTAGCCTACTTACAGTAAACAAAAATATTTCTTCCAACATAATTCCTTCTTTCCTTCCTCTAATGGTAAGAGTAGAAGTCGAAAGATATTTTAGATGCATCCAAAATTACGATTGGAATTTATGCCTTAGAAATGTTAAAATTCACAAGATGTTGCATGTAAAAATTAATTACCATTTAATTTGTGTATGTATATACTTGTTTTTGACCCCTATCATAAAATATCTACGATTTTCCATTAACTAATGCACTAAGTTCACAACATCGTTTGAAAGTTTATTAATTGTACTAATAAATTGTAAAAAGACTTATAGGGTGATTCATTTAAAAATTTTGAGATATTGCTTGATTTGCGTTTTGTTTCACCCTGTATTAAAGAAGCCACAGATGAAAAAATTAATTAATACTGAGCACAGCCAATGATGTCTGTATAACATTTGAATACAAAGACCTGTTGATTTATTTTAATTTGCTGTTCTGCAGAGTGTTAAAGAGGAGGTCTTTTTTGCTAATAATTGGCCATATCTTTGTAAAACACCCTTATAATATATTAGAGTGCTATATTTTTGTAACGCTCTCGGTGAGATCTTTTCGATTCTTGGACAAAATATAGTACGTTCCATTTAAAAAAATGTAAGTTTGTGCTGCTACGTGGTTTTGGAACGCCCTGTAGAATCGGAAGTATTTTCAAAATGTGGCCTCAGTAACTGTATTAGCTCACACAAAACTATAAAGTTCTATCTATCACCACAACGATGTAATCCTCCGATGTCAGAAGATTGCCCCACCCTGTATAAAAATAATACATAACCACAGAACTGGTAAACCACGGAAGTATACCGTTGCCGTAATCTTAGGTACCCCTATCCAAGCTCCAAGTTACAGTTTCCTTTTTAAAATTACAGTTAGCTTTTATTAGTTCTTTTATAAGCGATAGGTGGACAAGGGTCGTTTCAACAACAAGATGTCACCCGTTAAAACGGACAAAATTTCACCTTAATCATTTTTTTTAAATATATTTTAAATAATTTCAAAAACAATTTATTATGGTCTTTAGACAATTTTAATCAGCATTTTCCTAATCGACGGGATCGAGTTAGTGGATTTCTAAACATATAAAAGTCTCGGAGATAAGTTTCAATTTTGGAAATTTGAAAATTCGAAAGTAAGGTAAAAGTCAAAAATTCGTAGAGTCTATCTGTATCTGTAGAGTATTGAGGGTGAGTGTAGGCTCACAGCAATCAGGCCACATGTGTCCCGAGGATTTGTCCTCCTAGGTCATCGTCCATCCTGTCCTCAGGAAGGTGGACAGGTCACTAGGAGACATCTCCTTTATATCGGCAGGTGTAGGCCAATACTCACGGAACACACACTCTCTTATCAACGATAACTCCGGACACTCGCATAAGACATGCCTGACAGTTTCATCTTCCTGTTCACACATTCTGCATTGAGGTGTGTCCACTAGCCCCATAGTATGGAGGTATTTCCTTAGTTGACAGTGACCAGTCAGAAATCCTACTGTTAAACGTAGGTCATCGTCAAATTTTCTTGGGCGCCAGCTTCCCAGTGTCGCCCAGGGTGATTCTAGCAAGACTGCATCCTTTGATTCAATCCCATCTCTTGAAGGATTGATCATGGGTGTAACGTTTGGCTAGTTCCGCAATTGTCGAAGTCGTTAGGCCGTAGGTGTTACTGGGTCCTAAAATTTTTAGTCCAGCCGCTTCCTTGGCTAAAGAATCGGCAATGCGATTACCTTTACTTCTGTCGTGCCCTTTAACCCACCTCAGGATAATATTGTTATCTGCCGAGGCGTTAGCTAAATCTTGGTGGTACTCTAGTACTAGCCTCGTTATAAGACGTTGTCTGTTCAAGGCTAATAGGGCTTGTCTACTATCAGTGCAGATTGTTAGTTTGCCAGAAATTCCTTTTCTGGTTATCGTAGAGTCTATAATGATGGGGATTTTGAGCTGAAGTGGAAATGGATAACTTGAGTTGACAATGTATTTATTCTTTTTTTATTCATTTAGTAAAATCAAGACAAATGGATCGTTCGACCTTTATTTACATCAGGTTCTACTTGAGCGCCTGACCCATATCGAAGCTAAGGATTTTCTCAAAGATTATCAACAGGATGTGTATTATAAGAAGTGTTATCAATATTAATTAGCCAATTAATTTTTGCGACGATAATTAGAGCATGACTAAAACAAAGATAAAAAATATAATTTTTTCTTTATTTATATCGTGCCCTTGATAAATCTTAAGAGTAGAAAGAGACAAAATAAATTGCTTAGCATCAAATCAATCTTCGTGTTGACGAAGAAAAAATCAAAACCCAGAAGTGTTTTTTAAGCAAAATTCTTGAAAAAATTTAATTAAATTAAATATTTATTAATTAAACAAAATCCTGTAATTACTGTTAATTAGTTATTGCAAATAAAATTTCATGGTAGATGCTAATAATAACATTCACCTTCAAATTTTCATGATGAATAATTGTTATAAATAAAAAGGATTATTGACAGGAAGGTTCTAACTATATATTTTAAAATCAAAAATTTGCTATGGAAATAAACACCTGATAATTATTTGATTAAGATGTACCCGCAAATAATGCTAATTAAGCACTTTTTAACTACCGCGATAGTCCAATCAATACCTTTGGAGTACTTCTGGTGTTTCGGTTTCAACTGAAACAATTCGTTGAACATTACACAGTGACGCACTATCCCGCGTTTAGCAATGCCCTCTTGATAGCCCGACCTCAACTCCATTAAACAGGCTTAGAAATAAGTATATCATTTTATTAATATTCTTTAATATTCCGATAATTCATGTTGTTTATGAAGGACAACGCATAGTTCAATAAATTATTACTTAATATTACTAGAAAGTTTAAACATAAACTTCTTATATTGACCATATGACACTATTTACCTTCTATGATAATAATAGTATATTGTTCAACCAGTCGTAGAAAAAATTAATTTTCATCAATATATAATCGTCAAACAATGTACAATTAGATACTCTATCATACAGGGTTAATAATAAGTGTAGATGTCAGAACTAGTTTTATGATAAAACATCCCCTTTTTCAACTTGCTGATTTCTGAGGGTCTGTTTACTAACAATGAAAGCTTCTACGAGAGTACGCACTTATAAAGTGCGCATGCGGGCTATATCATAATTTGCAATTTCGAGAGAGCTCGCATGCGCATTTTATAAGTGTTTATTCTCGTAGGAGCTCTCACAGTTAGTTCATAGACCCCCTGGGCCCGTATTCTTAAGGGACTAGTGAGAATCTAACCAATGAGATTGATGCATTACGGGTTGCCTGAAACGAGAGAGATTCATTAGGCGTTTTCGGAAACTTACTCCGGCTCACTAACTCGATCCAGAGAGGTCACGTGATGAATCTCTCCGATCACCTACTCGGGAACTGTAGTTTACGAACTAATAGGTTTCGTTTTTGATCTGACAGCTAACGTCATAACAAAACATACATCTCTTCTTCAATTTCGTCATCATCTTCGAATAAATAATCAAATGCCAACGCCGTTAATGTAGCAATGCCCCTTTTGTTCATGTTTAATAAAAGCAATATATTTTGTTACCACTAAAAGAATTAGGTTATGTTATATTACACTTCAGTAATGCGCATGCGGTGCCTATAGCGTCTCTACCGACCTACCTCTCGAGGTGGGTTACGAAAAATGAACCTGAGTCAGTCATCCAGTAATCCAGTCAACAACTCGGAAGTATCCGAACACAGGTAGGCAACTCGGGTTAGGTAAACGAACGTGCAGGTTGGGGATCGTGTCAACCCGAGTAAGTTTCCGAAAACGCCTATTCTCTCATGGTTCGAACCGATAGAGAATCTCGCCAAAAGCGGTGAGAAGCTTAGAAACATGCGTATTGGATTTCGTCCGGTGATATTGCAGATCTCACTATTGCATTTAAAAATACGACAAATTTGAAACTCTCATGTTTTAGGCAACCATGCAATACACCTATCTCATTGGTGAGGTTCTCACTAGTCCCTTAAGAATACGGTTGCTGAATTGATTCTAATAGCACTGCTGATCCGATCTTACTGATCTTTCTTACCGATTCTGATACCGCCTGGTCTCTGCTAAATAAGTTTTACAGTTAAAAGTGCACCTACAATCCAATAGATGGCTAGCATAAAAATTTTCCACACAATTGGCTGTGTTATCATTCAGATCATTTTTTTGTTTAATTTCTTTATCAATTCTCTTATTTATAATTTGAATGTGTATATGAATATTAAGAGATTTTTTATAATAATTGAATTATTTATTTTTATAAAGTATAAAATATATAAATGCGATATTATATATAATTATGACAGGTTAATTATAAATTGTTATGATTACTTAGAGATATTCAAACAATGCCTTTCTGTTTTTTAGATAATAAAATTAAATTCCAAACCAAATAAATGCTTCGACTTTATTAATATACAAATAAAACATAATTTTTGAAAACGTAATTAAAATTTACGATTTGCAAATAATAGAGAATAGAGCTTATTAAAATTTCCTATTTGTGATTTAAACTTTAAAATTGGACGACATAGTGATTATCACCAATGGGAAATTCCCAGAGGTTATCATGAATGTCATGCAAAAAGCATTACGAATTATGGAGGAATGGTGCCTTTTACGAAGAGTTCTCCCGGAATGTTCGGGGAAGAACTAGAAGTATCCAAGAAGTTAAATATCTGGGAGTAACTCTTGATTCCAAACTGAATTGGAATACCTGGAAACAATTACTACTAAGGTTACTAGGCTTATCTGGCAATGCAAAGGAGTCATGGACAAAGCCTGATGGGGGACTGGCTTTACACAACTTTGATTAGCCATGCAGTGAATATACTAGCTACAATCTAAAGACAAGTCTTTCTTGGTTTTACCGGGTCCACCAATAATGTTAGTCACCCTGTAAAATGTCGATACTGTGCATAAGCTGATCCAAGAAGATCGACTTGTGACACATTGTGAAATTAAAGCGTCATTGAGCATTTCAATGACAATTCAAAACATTTTACATGAAGAAATATCAGTAGAAAATGTGGCGAAATTTTGGACCATACAGTCCCTACCTAAAGGTCATTTTAGATTAGAAAATTTTTTGTGCAATATTTAGTTCAATTTTTGGAACAATTCAAATTGTTAAATCTAAAATTGAAAATTGTATTAAAAATTGTCTGCCCTGTCAAATTGTAA
>CAJUYI010004004.1:0-11985 GCA_910591695.1 Galerucella pusilla | reverse complement strand
AAAATTTTTCAGTCATTTACGAGGTTTGGCAAAAAATATGAGTCCTACTCATGAGAAAAGTACCTTTAAATTTGACAATATCGAAAAATATTACTTAAAAAGGTTGGATATGTCGAAGCATTAGTATGAATGAAAATTAAATGTGTTTATCTAATTCCGCTATCAAATGTGACTCTTTACGTCACTCCTTGACGTTAGGTAACGTCACATTTTTCATAACCTTCATATATCAGTTATGAAAAGTAGTTATGTAAAAACTTTACGTAACTGTTTATGTTTCAATATTGAGATACACATGAGTTTCATAGAATAATTTATTAATTAGGTAGGTACTGTCAAAACTGACAATTATTTCATTATTTAAACTGTACAATTAACCCATTATTTTAATTCATTAGTATTTTGAGATTTATAAACATTGAAAACATTATTCAGGACACAGTTATTTAAAGTAAGTCAATTTTCTGGGTGAATACATCATAGTAACAATACTTCTAACACCATTTGATTCCACTTCAATATTATCATTGTAATTGAAGATTTTATTGAATATTATGAAAGCGCGGAATTAGATAAAACGATGTACGTAAACACGTTATGAAGAGAGCGAAATTGTTCAACACGCGTAATTTGCAGAGCTCGCTATCGCTCGTTTTGGCAATTATTACGCTTGTTGAACAATATCGCTCTTTTCATAACGAATTACTTAAATATCTATTGTTTCTACAGTTGAGTCGGTGAATCTTTTCCCATGCGTCATCATTCATATACAAACGCAATACATCAATACATTAAATCACACGTGGGTCGTAGACTGATGTTTCAATTAGGATGTGGCTAAAATGTTGGTGTGCGATACTATTGAAGCTAGATATTTGTAAATATTTCACAGTCATTTAGCGATATGCTACCTAAACCTTTAGTTTGAAAAAAACTGTTAGTATTCCAGAGTTTTATAGGGTTATTCCGCAAATTTACTTGCATAAGAGTTAGAATTAATAACAATTTCCTCAGTAGAAACTTTGCAAATCAGAATTGCCTTTTTAGTGTTATGGCTAGCAACCATTACTATATTGGGCCGTCCCACCCATACGGTTAAACAATGAAAAATAGAAATCTTTTGGGTTGTGAAAATAAATAATAAATATTTTAAATATGTATATTTAAGACTCAAAAATATATAGGTACAATAAATTTCATTTAATTTTCCTCATAGAATCAGAGCTATCACCAGTATTTATATCTATGGTAATTGGTTGAAAGCTAATGCCAACTATATTTTGCTCTGGGGCATACCACTTTTCTGTCATTTCAAGAGTATGCCTAACACATTTTTCCTAAATTTGTTGATGACATTGTTGCAGTGCCTCTTTCCACATATTTATAACAGAGCTATCTGAATAACTACTTATCTTTACCAATATATTTATTGTAATATGACTTGCAATTTGCCCAAATTAATTCAATAGCGTTGAATTCACATTGATATGGCGGTAGTCCCAGCAAAATATGTTTCATACAATTCAGTTTGATGGAATTCTATCCATAACCATGATGAAATGTCAATTTAATATTAGTTTTCATTGCGAAGTAAATAAATAATAAGTAGATAAATAATCTTCACTTACCACAATAATTCGAACACTCGGGTGTAGATTAGATTAGATTAGATTAAAATTGGAGTGGCTCCTTGTCCTATCCCACTGCGACCTTTGCAGATCTATTGTGGTCCTCCCTATATTAGAGCTCGATATCCAGCTTTATTCTTTTTATTAGACTTAATAGCCTGGTTACCGCCTCCTTTGCGTAGCTCTCTGCCTTCGGTTTTTCTTCCCCGAATAAGTGAAACCGCAACCTTGCTAGGCCTTCACACTCACAAAGTACGTGCTCCGCGGTTTCTTCTTCTTCCTGGCAGAACCTGCATAGGCTGTCTTCTGCTAGTCCAATTGTGTGCATATGTTTCCTTAGCCTACAGTGCCCTGTGAGCATTCCCACTATTATCCTCGTCGTTTCTCGACTTTGGCGTAGTAGGTCGTGTGACAGTTTGGCCGAAGGGCTTTTAAGGAATAGTTTAGCGTGTCTTTGTCCTGGGGTTCCATACCACCAGTTCAACGCCTGGTTGTTTATCCATTTGTGGATGCTTCCTTTACTTAGGCATTTGGCAATTCCACAGGAAGGTTCTGGCCCTATCATGACCTCCGCTGCTCCCTGCTTGGCTAATTCATCGGCCTTTTCATTGCCTTTTATTCCTTGGTGGCCTGGTACCCAGGCTAGGGTTACTTTATTATGACTACCTAGTCTGTTGAGGGCCTTGCGACATTCCCACACCAGATTCGATGTTATCTTATATGAGCGTATCGCCTTTAGTGCTGCTTGGCTGTCAGAGTAGATGACGATTCTTTGGTTATTCACCTCCCGTCTTATCAACTCCTCTGCACAGCATTGCACCGCTATTACCTCTGCCTGAAAGACAGTGGCATGTTTCCCTAACACTCGGGTGTAAGTAAGTCGTTGTAACAACTGTTTTTTAATTAAATTTATATGCAAGGGGCAAAAAAATTAGTGAAAATGTGAAATAAAAATGTAAACAAAGTCTTTGGTCTGTCAACGTACAAATTCGCGTTAAACTTATCGCCGACATTCATCATATGGCTATCTCTGTTTGTGATATTATGTTTTGATGGAACAAACGGTTCCATTTCGGGGGTTTAGATTCTGTGAGTAGGAAAGAGACGTACTACAAAAAGTAGTACCTATGTGAATTATTTCATACATGGGAAAAGATTCACCGAACGAACTGTAACATTAATATGATGTTAATTTTATAACTTTGTATTTGAATGTATTTTATTATTTGCAAAATAAATGAATATGCACTTATTCCGCGTTTTAAATAATATTAACAAATATGGAAAGCCTGAAAGATAATTATGTGCTTCGTAATCACAAGAGATAAATGTTCATTCAAAATAGAAACTAGTGAAAAATAAAATAATCTGAAGTTTCAATTTAAAATGTAATTACATATTTAATCGTAATTTTTAATTGTGATCAACTTTTTTTAGTAACATTCAACGATATTGTCAAATTTGAAGGTACTTTACTCCTGAGTGAAACTAAAATTTTTTGACAAACCTCGTATACGACTGAAAATATTCAATATTTGATTACTGTATTCTAGATTTTAGATAATGCTGAGCTTTTTATGAGGAATAACTTTTTTTCCTAAAATTAACAATAAAAAAGTTTTCCATATGATTCCAACTTAGGGGAACATGTTGTATATGACGGTTCACGAGACCTCTGTATATGTCAATTAAATCCGGTTCATCCTGTATATGTGAAAGATTGAATAAAGTGGCAAAAGAAATACTAATAAAGAAACAGTCAAAAGGCATCAAGAAAACGAGAATAAAAATAATAGCAAACTTTTATTATAATATCTGCTTGACATTCACTTTAATCAAGCGTCTTATAAGAATTTTCGACGTATAGTCTTTTGGTTTTAAACAGTTCCACAAAAATAATGTATCTACCTATTTATACTATATGGTGCTACTAGTATCAATTTGTATAAAAATAATAGTTTTCTCCTTTACCTTTCCTTTTTAAAATCAGTTGAATAATGTTTTAGTTGCAAGAACAATTTTTTTTTTTAAATATAAATATACTTTTTATGAATAGTTCCATTTTTCTTGAACCATATTTATAACACCTGAGTTAAAATCTTCAGTGTTCTAGGCAGGGTGTAATTGTAAAAAAAACAAAAAAGTAAATTGCATTAAAAAATTATTCATAATACTTTTTATTCATTCATGTAAGTTCTTGCAACTAGCAAAAGATTGGATAAAATTATCAATTTTTTTGTAGGAAGGTGTAATTTCTCATCAGTACTAGTTGAAAACGGATGCAGGCGTTCGATTTTTGACTTAAAAGTAGATTAACATATTTCTATGTTCATCTTTATCTTTAGACAGGATTTATTTCAAAATCGTGGACCATTCAAACCAACTATGTCTAACATGTCGTAATTATCGGAAAATGGAGGTTTTTTAATATAATTTTTAATTATTGATTGATTGATCTGAATGTTCTTTGTAGTCCTACCTGTCAATTGATACACAGTTCTTAAGTAGATTTTATTCATCAAGTGAAATATTTTTCAAATTTCCTAGAGTGAAAGAAAATTCATAATTATATAATTTTGATGGATCCAGCCATTTTTTTTTAAACTTCTTAATTGAGATTTTGTGGTCAGAATTGTACCACCACAAAGCTTAATACTGTAAGAAATTTTGTTAACCTGACTTTAAACTCAATATTTAAAAATATACTTTTGGGTATTTTTTTAAATGTCACGTTTTAAGGTTTGATGAGAGTCCAAAAATGGATAGCCTTTAAACATATCAAAAACATTTTTACTCAGAGCTGTAGAGTAGCTGTCCACAATGATCCTATATAGGTACATATAAATGCCATTTATCACTTCGAGTATGTGATTCATAGATACTAAACTTTCCTTGGTAGAGAATTACTTACAAGTACCTAAGTTAAAAACCTCCGTTTCCAAAATATCACTGTCTATTTTGTAAGTCCCTTATATTTTCCAAGCTATACCTATTCTTCCTATTTGTACTAGATTGATAAGTGATGATCATTTCTTATATGAAGTTGCATATTTTACAGATAGTATGAAAAGCATACGAAAGTGTAAAATAATATAATTGAAAATATTGAATAAATGTCTATAACTAATCATCTGTGTTTTAATTATTATCAAAATATCATTTTTTTTATTGGTGAACCATTTTACCTATTTAAAGGTAATATTTAAATCGAACTTTAAAACACGCGCGTTTTTTAAAGTTACCATGGCAACATCAACAACTCGAGAAACGAAGTCCAAATGACAATTTTTTCATTATTGATTCGACAGGAGTACTTTGTAACTTCAATTAAATGAAAATGGAAAGTACAGTTGGTATTGTTTGAGATATTAATATTTCGATTTTTCAAATTGGAGGATGATGGTATTTAAATTAATATTATTAACATTCTCAAAATGGGGTTGAACTTCCATCAAAATGCAAATTAGTCTATGTTTTTCTCATTTCCATGACAACGCAAGGTATACTGATGTAGCATTACGAATTCAACCATTGTACATAATTAGGCCAATGGCTAAAGAACCATCCTTTATGTCAATCCAATGTTGTCAAATTTAGTAGTAACTAAACAACCCAGAGGTCCTAGGTTCGAAACCGGGTTTGGACCTGAGTTTTTTCAGTTTTTTATTTCTTATTTTCTGATATTTTTATACATAGTTACACTTTGATCTGTGTCAGTTGGCCGGAAAGTGATAAATCTCAATAATTTTCCCTTCCCCTTTCTCAAAAAATAACTACATGTGCTTATAAATCAAATAAGTAACGAGAGAAAACTAGACGCAACAAAATATATTTTAAAGAACATAATTCACCTCCCGAATTTATCCACACCATTTAAATGAAAACCAGTATAGCTGTTTACATTAACTACATAGCTTTTGTCTATATTAACTACGGTTTTTTGGAACTTTAGTTCTTTATGCCAGGTTATGTTTGAGCGACCGGGGGTCGCGACGCGAAAGATCTGACCGTTACGCGTTACGTTACGAAACGTTATGTTACATTTTTTCGTTATGTGCCTTGCGTGCTTGTGCCTCCTTAGTCTCTCTCTCTCGTTTACGAAGCAGCGATTCATAATAATAAAATGCTCCCAGCCGGATTTGAACCCGGGCCGCCCGCGTACAATGCAAGCATCCTAACCACTGAACCACCGATGCTATATTGAAATTTTATGCAAAGCTGGTATTCGCAATGCTAGTGATCTACTTGAATTTGTTCGGATAAATTTTTACTATTATTTCCATAATTTGTTGTGCGCGATTAAGGGGTCTAGCACATTTACTTTTCGAAATACAGGGTGTTGAAATTTTGAAAGCTTGAATGTTTTAATTCTATAACTTTAAAATGGATGGATAAATTAATTTGTCATTTGGCAGGTTGTTTTTAAATGTAAAAGGGCATATTTTGAAAGAAATTGTAGTTTGGGCAGGTTGTTTTTAAATGTAAAAGGGCATATTTTGAAAGAAATTGTAGTTTGTGCAACTAGTGTGGATATGATGGCCATGTCGCACGAGGACGAAGTTTGAGCACGACGCCGTAGGCGGAGTGCTCAATCGTGCGATACAGACAATCCACACGAGTCGAGCAGCATATTTTTTCTACGATCCACTTAAGAAAAAATCTAGAAAATAAAAATTTCTATAAACTGTAATATACCTAACTTCAAATTAAAAATTTCACAATTCAATTTTATGTTTCCACTAATTTTGTGGTAAACGTACAGTTCTTGAAATTTGTATAGGGCTACGGTTTCATTTTTTAAATATACGATGCTGTTCTAAGTAGATGTTGCCAGTCGGACTCCCTCATGAAAGGTTCCGTACCACTATCTATAATAATGAATATTCTGCTAAATATTTCAAACGTCTACCTGTTGTTATTATTATCAAGCAGAATAATTATTTTTTGAAATAAAAGTAAAAATTAAAAAAAAACTTTTTCACGGGAATCGAACCCGGGTCTACGGCGTGAGAGTCTGGATTGCTTACTACTCAACCACTGAGAGATATGAAAATTGTTTATCTATAACGTCAGATGTACCTATTACATAATTTTATAAAATCTGAGGTCTCCTCAAATACCCATTTTATTCTGTTTTAAGTATTATTTGTTGGTAATTTGTACGGATTATTTCTTTCAAGTTTATCTTTGTAAATGAATATTCTTGATCCAGTGCGCTTCTATGAGAAACTTTGACAAGTTATTTTGACGTTTCTTTTAAATTGAAAAAAGATGAATGACGGATACTCAACTCGAATGCTGATTGGTGGATTTCATATACGTTCTAGGATGTATATGAAATTATATCCGTTTAGTTAACTGATGGCCTACATTTCCATTTTGTAAACTGTGCAGAATAGTAGTTTGTGCAACTAGTGTGGATATGATGGCCATATCGCACGAGGACGAAGTTTGAGCACGACGCCGTAGGCAGAGTGCTCAATCGTTCAAGTGCGATATGGACAATCCACACGAGTCGAACAGCATATTTTTTCTACGACCCATTTAGGAAAAAATCTAGAAAATAAACAATTGAATAAACTGTAAAATAAATATAAGTAAGTTGAAATTAAAAATTTCCAACAATTTTATTCATAATCGTACCAATTCAATTTTATGTCTTCACTAATTTTTTGTTATAAGTAGATGTTGCCAGTCGGACTCCCGCACGAAGGGTACCGTACCTTTGTCTATAATATGAATATTCTGCTAAATATCTCAAGCGTCTACCTGTTGTCGTTATCAATATCAAGCAGAATTATTATTTAAAAATAAAATTAACAATTAAAAAAAAAACGTCTTCACGGGGAATCGATCCCGGGTCTACCGCGCGAGAGTCTGGTATGTTTACCACTCAACCATTGGGGTTTGAACTAGTTCAACGTCAGAAGTATTGAATAGTTTTGTAAGAGCTGATGTCCAACGATAGTCCCTTAAATACCCATTTTATTCTGTTTTTAGTATTTGTTATTAATTTATACGGATTGTTTTATTCAAGTTTATTTTTGTAAATGAAAATGTTCAACAATTTTATTTATAATCGTACCAATTCAATTTTATGTCTTCACTAATTTTTTTGTGATAAACGTACAGTTCTTAAATGTACAATTTGTACAATGTTACGGTTTCCCTTTTTAAATATGCGAAGCTGTTATAAGTAGATGTTGCCAGTCGGACTCCCGCACGAAGAGTAGGTATCGTACCTTTATCTACAATAAATATGCAAAATACGAAATATTTCAAGCGTCTACCTATTGTTGTTATCAATATCAAGCAGAATAAGTATTTAAAAATAAAATCATTAATAAAAAAAAAGTTGTTTCATGGGGAATTGAACCTAGGTCTACCGCGTAAGAGTCTGGCATGTTTACCACTCAACCAGCGAGATCTATTATAAGGACATGTACATCGGTAGCTCCTCAATTACCTATTCTATTCTATTTTTAGTATTTGTTATCAATTTATATTTATACGGACTATTTTATTTGTTCATTTTTGTAAATAAATATTCTTAATCCAGTGCTTCTGAGAGAGACTTTTTTGACAAGTTATTTTGACGTTTCTTTAAATTGAAAAAAAGATGAGTGACGAGTACCTACTAAACGCGAATACTGATTGGTGGATTTCATATAAGTACATTCCAGGATGTATATGAAATCATAATATACGTTCGGTTAACCGATAAGGCCTACATTTCCATTCTTTAAACTGTGCAGGAAATGGATAATATACATATGGGTGTAGAAAAGATGGATAATATTTATGCGGGTGTAGAAAAAACATTTTTGGAACTTTAGTTCTTTACGCCAGGTTATGTTTGAGCGACCAGGGGTCGCGACGCAAAAGATCTGACCGTTACGCGTTACGTTACGCTACGTTATGTTACATTGCTTCGTTATGTGCCTTGCTTTTGCGTGCTTATGCCTCCTTAGTCTCTCTCTCGTTTACGAAGCAGCGATTCATAATAATAAATATGCTCCTACCCGGATTCGAACCCGGGCCGCCCGCGTGCAATGCGAGCATTCTAACCACTGAACCACCGATGCTATATTGAAGTTCTATGCAAAGCTGGTATTCGCAGTGCTAGTGATCTACTTGAATTTGATCGGATACATTTTTACTATTATTTCCATAATTTTTTTTGCGCGATTAAGGGGGTCTAGCTACTTTTCGAAATACAGGGTGTTGAAATTTTGAAAACTTGAATGTTTTAATTCGATAACTTTAAAATGGATGGATGAATTGATTTGACATTTGGCAGGTAGTTTTTAAATGTAAAAGGGCATATTTTGAAAGAAATTGTAGTTTGTGCAACTAGTGTGGATATGATGGCCATATCGCACGAGGACGAAGATGGAGCACGACGCCGTAGGCGGAGTGCTCAATCGTTCAAGTGCGATATGGACAATCCACACGAGTCGAGCAGCATATTTTTTCTACGACCCACGTAGGAAAAAATCTAGAAAATTAAAATTTCTACAAACTGTAATATAACTTCAAATTAAAAATTTAACAATTCAATTTTATGTTTCCACTAATTTTGTGGTGAACGAATGTCCAATTTGTATAATGATACGGTTTCCTTTTTTAAATATACGATGCTGTTATAAGTAGATGTTGCCAGTCGGACTCCCTCATGGAGGGTACCGTACCATTATCTATAATAATGAATATTCTGCTAAATATTTCAAACGTCTACCTGTTGTCGTTATTAATATCAAGCAAAATGATTATTTAAAAATAAAATTAACAATAAAAAAAAATTCCTCGCGGGGAATCGAACCCGGGTTTACCGCGTGAGAGTCTGGTGTGCTTACTACTCTACCACCAAAGAATATGTAAATTGTTTATCTATAACGTCAGATGTATTACATAACTTTTGCTTAAAAGGAACTAAAGTTCCTACCGTGTGTCCCGCGACACGTTCTACCTTTTTGTATATTTCTTGTTACATTACCAAGCCTGCTTGGCTCTCAATAATTAAACATATTCTTATTTTCAAAAGTCCCGCTAAAAATAATTTAACAGGAACGACATTCAATCATTTGGCAACGTTGGATCGACATAAAGGATGGTTCTTCAGCATCTCATCATTATTAGTTCTTATTTCAATTTCTTGTTGTTGTAGTAATATATAATTTCAAAGAGCAATAAAAAAAATAGCGTAAAGTATTCGTGGATAACTGGTCTCTAAAACACTTGCTCTATTTCGCGCGTGTTTTAAAAACCTTGATACCCACTTATACTTTAATATACTATTATAGGTATTATTGAAAAGTCAGTGTTTGTTGACATTTTCACTACAGGCCTAAACAGTACAAGAAAAAGAGTCATTGATGTTTGCACATGAAAATTATTGTTAAAAAACCAATATAAGCATAATGGAATGGAATCACAATGATTGAAACATGAGAATGAAACAATGAAACACAAAAGTAAATTCGAAATATTATTGTAACAGTCAGAATATCAACCTCGCTGTACAGCTCATACTATACAAACTTTTGTCCCTCGACCGAAACTGACATATGCCCAACAAGAAGAGAAGACGAAAACACATTTTCAAGTTTATGTATAAATATTTAAAGATAGTACGGTTTTTTAATAGGGCATGTTCACGACAGTTGACAATACCCCGAGGGAAAACAATAAACAATCACCATCAAAAATTATCAAATAACTATTAACCTATATTATAAATATTATTAAATAAGCAAGCTTAACAATTAAAATAACTTTAAAAAAACATTCAAGCACAACCAACTAAACTCAAACACGATCTATCATTATAAATAAGCTTTGTTTATTATTTTACCACAGGGCTATTGTCAAAATAGTTTGTGACGTCACGTCGACATGCCCCATTAAGTTTTTGTGCTATTTTTTGGAAATGTAACAAAAAGAAACAATTTTTTTATAGCTTACCCTTAATCGAAGGTGGATACTCGCCTCTGCTACTATCTGGATTGCTTAGAGCTGCTGCTTATGCTTACTGAGCACAGATACACACCAAACTGCTCACCAACAACGGAGTCCAAGTTAATATTTCAATAAATAATATAGCGACACCTCTTACTCATAAGTATTTACTTCACTTTATTATTCACTTAATTCTACGGTTCTCAGGTTTCAAGTTTTTTACTCACAACCTCACTTTCTGTCAAGCCAACAGTTCTGACAGTAATATTCACAGCTACCTCGAATTTAGTTGTATTATAAAATAAAAACAAAATAATTCTAAGCAACGAAAATACGTGGTGTCTCCTTCTCGATTTAAGGGATACTAACTGCCAAAATATGTCAACTTTGGTACCTCAAAGATGATATTTAACCTCACTTTTTCCAATAACTTACGATAAATTATCCTAAAATTAGCCCAAATACATATCAAAACGTCCCATTTTATTTCTAATAAACAATATGCTTGTTAAAATATCATTATCTTGAGTCTAAAATGAATTATTTGTATGTTTCTATATAGTTTGCATGACATGATTGAAATCACCCTAGATGCTTAATACACTCGTTAAACCACACAAAAAGATAAAAATCATGTTTTTCTATCTAAATTAAATTATTTCCTTTGTTTACATCACACTCAAATACAATAAAATAATGTTGATATTTCCTTACCCCTCCTATCGTCTGGCGAGTTATGACTAGTTTAAAGCGACTATTGAATGTTGTATCAAAGATTACAGAATAAGAATATAAGATGTTTCACTCCAGGGCGGTTTGATTCAAGTCGCTGTCCCAAACGGACGCCGCTCTCATAAATTATGTTTACGACTCGCTTTTGTTGTCAATAACGAGACCGGTTGGTACCAGAGAAGTTCAAAAAGCTTATTTTATTTTAAGCTATACAGGGGTAATTTGAGAAATATATATTTAAATTTTTAGGATTCTTTATCACAAAGGTTTATGTTTAAATATTAATTATTTCAAAAAATATTTGGGATATGCATTTGAAAAGGTAAGTAAAAAATGAAAACAAAAAAATTCAAAAGGAATCAATTCACAGGTTTTATCTATTTAAAAACACTATTATAATATTATTGTTACTTTTGGGACAGGAGACTAAATGGAATATACAAAATTCTCTGGCCCTTAACCCTTTTGTACTAACACACTGTCTCACAGACGGTATCGAAATGTTGAGTATAAAATATCTCCCCGCTCCCGCGCTCCAAACGTCGGACAATCACGTAATTTCAGTACACATATCGGCAAAGATTAAAAAAAAATGCGAACAGCCCAACTTCAGGCTTTGCATTTTTCTTATTAGTTTGTTAATTTTTTGTGTTTTATTGCTTAATGT
>CAJUYI010004003.1:0-20295 GCA_910591695.1 Galerucella pusilla | reverse complement strand
TTTAATAGTGAAGGATACGGTTTTAATTTTCAAATTCTCTTGGAGGTTTCTGGTTGATTTGAAATTGCTGGATTATAAGCTTGTTTTGATATGCCCCTAAGAGTGTAAAATAACAAAGGCGCAAGTAATTTGTACATGAAACTGATGACGAAAGTTTTCCAACACTGCAACCAGAGCTGATAGCTTAGAGCAGTCGTCAATTTTCTACCTGGACAAAACTAATACAAACAAAAGGTTCAATGAAACTCAAGTCAAACCACAATATAGATAATTAAACAAAAGTTTTAGTTACGTATATCGTACAACTATGGAAAAGGCTATACATCACCTACTAGTATTTGTGAATTTAAAAAACCCAAATTAAATAGTAGCATGAGAAATGAAAAGAAAAGAAAAGAAAAAGACCTTTCTTAAAAAAAATTAACTCTGGAATATAAAGACTACATCTCCTTCCACATCAACATGCTTATTGGTCGGGGAAACATTGGGGTTCTAACCCAAGGATCTTGAGCTGGATGTACGCAGCCATAGTGAGACTTAAAAGGATTACAGGAACTATATGTTGTGGTGGGAAATGTTGCAGAGAGAACAAGATAAAGACTAACTGGAAATGGAATCAATAAAAAAAACACCTCCTCGCTTTTTAGATATTTGGAATTCCGGAACATACCACATGATGGTACTCTAACTAAAGCAGTAGAACAGACACGGATAGGAGTGTAACCACAAGTATATTTCAAGCGGAAAGGAAATGAAATATCAGATAAACTAGCAAAGGAAGGGGCTAAAACACCATTTTGAGGATCAACAATAGTCATAATTTTCCTTCAAATTTAGAATTTTAAATTTTACCAACAATTGACATGTCGAAAAGCTTTTAAACTCATATCTTTTTCAAGTTTATTTGTCATTTCTTCACCTTCCAGCCATAGAATAGGTTTTCATCGACACTCTGTACATTGACTCAACGTGAACGGAGAATTACTTTTCCATTTTACGATTTTGTTTTTCCGACACTCGGAAGAATTAATAAGTGGAAAAACAGCCAATCTGATTTTCCTATTATCAATTTAATTGAATAGTAGTTTGGATAAGCGAGTCACATCATTTATCAACCAATCGCTCCATGAAATAATAATTTTAGAATCGAACAACCAGTTCTGCCTGCGATGGTATTTTATCAGCAAAATGCAGCTTCCGAAAACTAATTAAGAAGTTAAAAAGGAAGCTGTAATTTTGAATCGACTTTTCAGTTTCAGTTTTTTTTTTTTGGTACGATAAGATTAGGTTGGAATAATGCAGATCGAATTTTCAAGTTGAGAATTGAAAATAAAATAAGTTTTTCAGTGATAAAGTTAGAAAAAAACCTGTCTCTTAGCCTTGGTCGATATACATTCAATCAGAGGCGATTGCCGCTATAGCCTGCATTAATGAAAACATCAGAAGATGATATACCGGAAAAAAAATTAAAATTCCATTGACAGTCAGTCTCTGCTTAAAGCTATCAGCAATTTAACAACTAGGTCTAAACTGCTAAAGAACTGTAGAGAATCCATGCTGGTAAGAGACAACAAAGTGTCTCTAATATGGGTATTGCAGGGGATTGCAGGGAATGAAATGGCAGATAAGCTAGCTAAAGAAGACTCTAAAAGAGCATTAACAGGTCCGGAACCGTTTTGTGGAATCACAAAGGATTACACACAGAAAAAAAAGAATCGTTGTATCAAGTGAAATTTATTTGGATCAATTGAATTCAAGTGTCATATATGCACGACAAAATATTATTTTAAAGTAATTAAAATAATTTCTTGGTTTCAAGGCAGGTTAAAGTATTGAATCAGCTAACTGTTTGGAGACTGAATCAAATATTTAGTCAACCGGACATTTTCATAAATTATTTTGATAAAATCATTGCTCCAACATAGTGAATATTTTGTTGTATTGAATCTGAAAAATGATCAAATCAATTGAGAAAAATAATGATTCAGTAAATTTTTTTTGTTGAACAAATTTAATAAATGGTCTAATGAACAAACGTTATCATCATATCAATTTTTTTTTGCTTGGTTCCAAACAAATTTTGGATTGAGGTGAATAATTATGTTGTTAAATTGAATAACAAAATTACTAAATCAAGGGAATTCATAAGCAACTCAAGGAAATTAATTGCTTGCGTTAATTTTGAGAATTTATCCCATAAATTTAATATTTATTTTAGTTGAAAAGTGTACCTAATATGTTGATTGAACTTGAAATGCAATCAGTTTGATCAACTGATTGCTAATCTTGATATAAAAATTAAGCTGACATAACATACTTAATGCATTAAAAAGAAAAGTTGAATATACTTCATAGCATTTTATTGAAAAAAAAACAATAACAAAATAAATCAAAACAAAATATAAATTTCTAAAACATAAAATCAAACTTCCACTAACTGCATTTCTTTTCAACCGCAATAACTTTTCCATAAATTGGAACCAATCCACTTGCAAATTCACTATAAGGGCATCAGGGAAAATCAAATCATAATCTATGTTGATCTACAAAGAAGTAATAATAAAAATAAATATAGTTCAATGAATGTTCTAGACATGCATAAAAGAAATTCTTGAATTTTCCAATATAAATATACGAAATGCAACCCCAATGAATGTATCACATGTCCCTTTATCAAAAACTGAATTTAGGTAGGTACTATAACGCTTAGAATTTCAAACAATTTGCAAGTTGATGATGGTGAATATAAGAAATTTAAAGTGAAGGTAATGACACCTTACATTTCTAATTAGGTAGGTTGAGTTAGGTTAGGTAGGATCATAGCAAAGTACCGTAACAACAGCTTTTAGGAAGAAACGACGTAATATAATATTTGTGAATAGAATACGTAATTATATTTACCTAAATAATCCGCTAATCCAAAACAATTTGCAAACAACAGGTTATCACTCACCTAACGATCTAACTCCTATCTCAAAACAATATAAAATGAAGAATAAAGTAAAATTGTAATAGATAGAAACAGGACAATCTACTAAGCAAAAACATTTTGAATGGAACAGATAATCAGTCGATACAAATATGAAATTATTCCAATTGAACTATTGCATCTATTAAAACAAAAAAGGATAAATAGTTCAAATTGACCGTTGAAATTGGTTACTTCAGCAATTTTGTTTCAAACCAATTCATTTTTTGTTTTAAACAATATAGTGTACGTGCTTGATTGAAACAAATATTAAGGTTGAATTAATATTATTATTCGCTTAAAAGGAGTTGAAAAATGTTTCATTTAAAAAAATTAATTTTGAACCGAGCGAACTGACTTGTTTGTGTCAACCAAAAATTATATTTGAGTTAATAATATTAATCGCTTGAAGTAAGTTGAAATATATTTGAAATACATTTGACAAGTGTAGGTTTGAATCAAGCGTGTTCACTTGTTTGATTTGAATGAATAATTTTTTTGACAGAATATTATAATACTTCGATGTAAATTAGGAAATACTTCACTTGATAAGTCCATTTTTGATTCAAGAAATTTCTAGGATTACGTCGACAATTCCATTTTGTTTCAGCAATTTTAATATTTCCTCGGACGAATACATTCAGTATTTGATATAAATGAAATTTAATCCAGTTAATCAAATAAAAGTGACTAAATTAATTGAGCTGATATAACATATTTTTTTTTTCCGTACATAAGAGGGGAAGTCGGGAACTGTCTAGTTAAGGAACACCAACTCAAATGGAGGCTGACACAAGGACACCTCCATACTAAGAGTCTACTGAATAAGGTAGACAAGGAACTCTCGTCCAGGCTGTTGAAACTGGGTAAGAGAAATTTGAAGACAGTTACCAACCTGAGAAAGCATTTGCACAGAATGGGCAAAGTTAGTGAACCTATGGACAGAAAATGTAAACTCTACTATAAAACACCTACTCACATACTCTGCTTCTGTGAGAACTTACAAGGACTCGGAAGCAGTTTGGAATGGAGATAACACAACCATGAAGATCCCTCCAGATAAACTGGTGGCCTATATAGAAGACACGAAGCTTCTAGAATGGAAGTAGGTAGATAACATGGGCAATGGTACAAAGATTCTGTTCAAGTGCCTGGGCTGTTGAGCCCAACCCAAACGTAAGAATAAATGAATGAAGTTAAAGAACGTCAAATTGTCGTGTAATTGGGAATAGTATAGAAAACAGCTAGAATGGTTCCTTTAGTTAATTATTAGGTATAGTAATATTTTTTGAAAATTTGAAAAACTGAGTGACCAAAGTTTCAGACTGCTTCGCTTTAAGCTGTGTTTAAACTTAATTTTCGAAGTTCATGAGCCTCAAGCCGAGAAAAGACAGCTGTCTCAACAAGAACGACTTGCCGAGCTACTTCAAACGACAATTTTTTTTCTCGTTGGTATGGAGAATTTGAACGTGGATAGATTAATATTAACGACGATCCAAGAGCAGGGAAAATTAACTCAGATGGAGGTCGACACAAGGTCACCTTTATACAAAGAGTTTTAATTTTCTTCCCTTCGGAGCCGTCCTTTCGCCGGTACCACCTCAGCCTCCTGGGCTTATTGTGGATACTCCTAGTGTTCTGACTACAACCTATTCAGCCAATCCGTTCCCTGTATTAGCTCATACAGGTTCTTAGCTGGTTGATTGTAGAAGTCTTCTGGAGTCATTTGGGTTCTACCATAAAGTTTCTCCCTTCTGTGGTCCAGCGACTCACAGTTGCATAGTATATGCAGAGCTGTTTCGGTATCCTTTTTGCATCTTCTGCATGTAAGGTCTCCGTTGTACAGCCCTATTTTGTTTAGGTGCTCCTTTGTGGGAAAGTGTCCCGTAAGTAGCCCCGTAGTGGTGCGCAGTTTGTTCCTGCTCATTGAGAGCAGTTCTTTCGCTACTTTTTCTGATGGTTCTTTTATGAATTTCTTCCCATGTATTTGCCCAGTCGTATTCTTCCAGTATTTCTTGTGTTGTTCTTTCAACCACCCTTTTAACCATGACCTGGTTAAGCATCTGGGGATGCCCACAGCAGGTTCGGGTCCGTTCATCAGAGTTGACGATCCTACTCTTGCGAGTTCGTCAGCTTTTTCATTGCCTGCGATTCCTTTATGACCTGGTACCCACTCCAGTGTTACACTGTTCCGAGTCGCCAGTCTTCTAAGTTCTTCGCCGCATTCCCATACTAGCCGAGATGTCACCCTATAGCTCTGAAGTGCTTTAAGGGCGGCTTGGCTGTCGCTGTAGATATATCCTGATCTGCCTGTTGTTGTAGGCTCTCATACTGTTAGCCCTTGCACACGCAAGTTTTGCATAAACCTCTGCTTGGAATACAGAGGCGTATTTTCCTAGCGAGACGATTCCTTCATATTTGCTCGTCTTGCTGTATATGCCCGCTCCGGTGCCGAGTTCATTTTTAGATCCGTCTGTATACCAGATCAGTTCATTCGCTCTACTAAGTGGTGGTGCGTTCTCTTCCTCAAGCTCCTTTCGATCTTTGATAACAATCTCGAAGTTCTTGCGAAAGATATATTTGGTAGTCATTTGGTCTGTTGGCATTTTGAAAATGTCATCACCCACCTGCCTTATCTCTGTGTGTCCTCTCCCATGTGCCACATCATGGTCTAGTGCTTTTTCCAGTCGGGTTAGTGCTGCCCTTGCTTCACACATTATGACATAATGTAGTGGAGGAAGGTCTAGCATTGTTTCCAGCGCCGCTGTAGGAGTAGTCCTCATTGCCCCTGTAATGCCAGTGCATGCAAGTCTTTGCACCTTGCTTAGTTTTAGCATAGCAGAGGATTGTCTGGTCTTTGGCCACCATACCAAAGATGCATATGTTATCCTGGGAATGACAACCATTTTGTATAGCCAGTGTACCATGCTGGGTCTTAGTCCCCATTTAATGCCGTAAGTACGTCTGGCAACCATGAAGGTCACCTCCGCTTTCTTGATCACGTGCTGGAGGTGTCGGTTCCAAGTTAAGCCTGGGTCTAGGACAACCCCAAGATATTTTACTTCATCCGACAGTCGTATTGGTTCACCTTGAAGCGTCAGAGGGCCAAGTCCTTCCCTTTTCCTTCTTCTGGTGAACGCAATTATCTGTGTTTTCGAAGGGCTAATACGTAGCCCTTCTTTTACAGTCCAGCCTGTTACTGCATTTAAAGCCATCTGGAGTCTGTCTCTGGTTGTACTGTTGTATTTACCTTGGGATAGAATTACCAGGTCGTCTGCATATCCTATGGTGTTGAATCCTCCTCTGTGTAGGGTTCTGATGAGCCCGTCCATGACCAGGTTCCACAGCAGCGGGGATAGTACTCCCCCCTGCGGACAGCCCCTGGTTGCACATACGGCCATTGTTTCCCCCATCAGAGTTGATTCTATGAGCCTGCTTCTGAGCATGCAGTCTATCCACCTGCAGCTCGTGGCATCGATCCCTAAATTCCTCGTCGCCTTAGCTATAGATTCATAGGAGGTGTTGTCAAAAGCTCCTTCTATATCAAGAAAGGCTGCCAGCAGCACCTCTTTGTTTTCCAGCACGTATTCAGCCCTTTTTATGAGTTGATGTAATGCTGTTTCGGTTGATTTTCCCTCTCTGTATGCATATTGATCTTGGTGTATTGGTCTTGAAACCATTATACCATCTCTAATATGTCTGTCGAGAAGTTTCTCAAGAGTCTTTAGCAAAAATGACATTAGACTGATTGGTCTCAGAGCTTTAGCCGTGTCCTGTCCAGATTTTCCAGGTTTTGGTATAAATGTAACTCTGATGCGTTGCCAGGTTCTTGGAATATGCCCCAGAGCTAGGCTGGCTCTGAGCAGTTCACTTACCCTGTTGTGCAGTGTATTTCCTCCTTTTTGGAGTAGGATAGGATAAATCCCGTCTGGTCCCGGTGATTTATATGGTTTGAAGAGTTTACTGAACAAGGTACATAAGGAACTCTCAATCAGGCTACTGAAACTGGGTAAGAGACATTTCAAGACCGTTACTGAACTGGTGACTGGACACTAAGGGTAGTAAACCTATGTCAAGGAAATGTGATCTCTATGATGAAACATCTACTCACATACTCTGCTTCTACAAGAACTTACGAGGACTTCCAAAAATTAAGAATAAACTGCGTGGTCAAAGGTTGAGATGCAGTCAACGCCATCAAAAACACTATTTTGAATGTAACTGCTTCCAGAATTAACGATCTGCCAATCATTAACAAGAATCTAGGGCGACGACCCAGCACTGTAGTGGAACGCGTTTGATGCGATAATTACAGTCAAGCAGTGTCGAACAGGGTTAGTACTTGAATGGGTGACCATGCCAGGGAAAACCATCGTACAGCCTGCAGTGAACTAGCACATCACAGCTCGCAGGCATTATACCAATGAGCACGAGGTATAATGTAGATATGCCGTCTTTCGGAGGAGACGTAAAACCGAGGTAACGCGTCCATGGATGTTGGGCTCGTGCTCCCGGCGAAGGTAATAAGCCTCAGTCGTAGAAATAGACCGACGTTAAATAAAAAAAAAAAACAAAAAACAAGAATCTATTTTCAGTAGTAATACCTCTAGGGTCTTGATAATACCGAGATAATTTTGTCATAGAGAATGCTGAAAGCGTGTTGCTTGATAATAGCACAAGGCCGCAGGCCGAGGGCTATTATCTTTGAGCAACACGCTTGAAGGATTCTCTACGACAGAATTTTAAGTATTTATCAAGACCCGAGGAGTATTCGATAAGATAATTTCTCACTAGGTAGATATCAAAAAATTGATTGTCAATTTGGCGTTTAATAAATTTCAATACAAACTTTATTAGTTTTAATCAAATATTATACATTTTTATTTAAAACTACAGTTGTGAAAAGTACAATTGGTAAATTAATTGAATCGTTAGAAGCAATACCAAATGTTCGTGACATTTTTAATCCAGTTGTCAGTTTGACGTTTAATTAATTTTCAATAAAAAATAAACACCAAACTGAAAACACCACATGTAGGGTATTATCGCTGTAATACAGCAGTGATTGGATGAAATTTGACACATGACTTGAAATAAAGTAATTTGATTGGTTACTATATTCAGTAAAAAATTATCACTTGAACACACTATTGACAAAAGTATCAGATACTATTATTGGAAAACAGAATAAGTGCCAATTTTTCCCTTTTTTCAATCTTAATGTTTCAAAATTACCCAGCTATTCATATGATTATATTAGAACCATGTCCGTATAGAATTTCGTTGCCTATTAGCAACAAACGGTGACAAACGAATTTCAAGTACCTAAATAATGGACAATAAAATAAAATACTACCGTAGAATGATACAATGGTAATCTGCTGATGTAAGTAGACAATAACCTGTGTAGTTTTTTTTGTATTCAATTTATCTAGTACTTCCGCTCATTATAATAATCAACGATTGTTTTGCACAATCTGCAGTTTTCTCGATAAAAACGAAATTGATTATCTATGCAATGAGTTTAGTTACGCGTTACTATAGTTTCAGTTGTCATTAGTTTTTAACTTTGTTGCATATATTTACTACAAATAGTTATAAAATTTATTATCTTAGTCATTGTTCATTCGTAGTACAGCCGAATTCGAATTTGATGAACATTTAAGATCTAACTCTTAGTTAAAATATTCCATACTTATTTTAGACTGTCAGATCGCTTGAAATAAGACTCTAAAATGTTGAAAACCATTGAAAAAACGCAATATCATGGCATCGATCGAGCCAGTTAATGGAATATCCTATTCAAATACCGATTGTGACGTCGCCAAAATCATTCCTGTTTCCAAACATACAATTCAAACCTAAGATAACACAATCTTTTACCAGAAAATCTGGTGGAATCAACACTACGCATTTTTTTAATGTTCGAAATAGTGCCGAGAGGCTTCTCAGTGAGCATGTTACGGACATGTCACTTGACGCCATCTGAAAGTTGCTCGTTCTGTATCCATTTACATACCGAAAGTTGCGTTTTGAGTGTTCCATGTAGTGAAAGTGACAGTTCCGTACTGCAAAACACTTTCGGACGCTCTGGTAGAGCTATATATATACAGGATGTACCAGTCTTACGACAAACTTATATTGGTTATATTAAGAGATATCAAAAAATGTTATTAACAGAAATAGTAGATGTGCTGAAGGTCCATATTTTGAAATTATATCGGACTATACAGAGTACTGCATAACTCCGTTACAAACCAAACATATGATTTTTCAAATGGGAGTACCCCTGTATATTATACCGAATTCGGATTGGTTACATTTTTTTGAAGCTTTTGATATGAGGTTTTGCCACGTTATTCAGAGTCCTTCAAAAGATATGGACACGTTTATGTGAAAATCGTAGGTAAATCAACGCTCTGTAGCTTGTTGTACGTTGAAGAAAAAAAATGTATTTTGCCAAACATGTAACATGATGCAATACCTCCGTATCCCAGTAAATTTCAATGATATTCTTTCTTATATACAGGGTGAACGGAAACTCGGACCTGTCATTTTCTTTATTCTTTCAAATGGAACACCCTGTATTTCATAGCAAAAATAGAATCTTCGATTATGTAACTTTAATTTTTGTCAAGCATTCCCTATACCCAAAGTTTATAAAAACAGTTATTTTGTAATATTTATTGTAAACTATTAATATTGACCTATTATGTGAAAGCAATAAACGTTGTATGTAACAAAAAATCCTAATTAATGATACATTTTAATGAATAATTCATTCTAAACAAAACTAGCTACCAAAAGTATAATCCTAACCGTAATATTAAACTGAAGGTTCAAAGTGTTCATCGTTAACATCAATGCAATGCTGTAAGAGGGGGCTCAACTGATTGGCCAGCTCGGTCACCCGATTTAACAAAAGTATATTTATTTTTTTCGGGTCTTGTAAGGAATAAGTTTATAAAATCCCCGGCTATTAGAGATGACATGAAATAGATAATTAGTGCGGCATTTCGATCTGCCAACGTTGATAGGCTGAGAAATGTGTCAATCATTTGAACTATTCTGCAGCATTGCATTGATGTTAACGGTGAACATTTTGAACCCTTAGTTTAATATTACGGTTGGGATTATACTTTTGGTGGCTAGTTTCGTTTTTATAAACTTTGGGTATAGGGAATGCTCCACAAAAAGTAAAGTAACATAATCGAATATTTTATTTTTGCTATAAAATACAGGGTGTTCCATTTGAAATAAGAAAGAAAATGACAGGTTCGAGTTTCCCTTCACCCTGTATACAAGAAAGAATATAATTGAAATTTAATAGGATACGGAGATATTGCATCATATTACGAAACTCTGTTTGGCAAAATACATTTTTTTTCTTTAACGTACAACAAGCTACAGAACGTTGATTTACCTACGATTTTCACATAAACGTGTCCATATCTTTTGAAGGACTCTGTATAACGTGGCAAAACCTCCTATCAAAAGCTTCAAAAAATGTAACCAATCCGAATTCGGTTTAATATACAGGGGTTCCCATTTGAAAAATCATATGTTTGGTTTGTAACGGAGTTATGCAGCACTTTGTATAGTCCGATATAATTTCAAAATATGGACCTTCAAAACATCTACTATTTTTGTTGATAACATTTTTTTATATCTCTCAAAATAACCCATATACCGAAGTTTGTCGTAAGATTGGTACACCCTGTATATATATATATTCCATCTGCATCCAATCCAATAACTATTCATAATTGTCTTGGAGGTAAGTACATTATATTTTTCAATATATATTATGCGTCGTCTAAAAAATGTTGTGTACGCCACGGCTGAAATATTACTTTGCTGGACTCGTCTGTTGCTCGCCTCGCTTCGCTCATCTCGCAATTTTCAGACTCGTCCAACAAAGTAGCACTTTCAGTCATTGGCATACAAATAAGTATTGTTATAAGCAATAACTGATGACTTCAGGCGCTGTCCATTGCGCATTAGGAAAGCGTTGCCAACTTCAGTAAACATTATCATCAACCGCTTTTTGGTCTTCAAAAAAGTTAACGAGTATGTGTAAAAAAATCCCTGTTTATTTATTTTAATAGAAATTTCCAATATATCTAACCCAAACTAGCAGATAGTGGTGGCTAATAGAAAGGGCTGATGCCATTTCCCTCAATACAAACACAAGACTTCTAACTCTTTGGATGTTATTAGCAAAATTCTGGGTTTCAAGGTCATATATATATATATTTTGATCTACACTCTATAGCGATTTATTTTCAATTTTTGACACCCAGTTGACTAACTTCCTCTAATCTACTGTTCATTCGAATCACTTAACGAGCTAAATGTGTAATCGCATGATATAATTATTTATTTCACCTGTCAACGCCATTTTTCCACCCCCAATCGAATTTTTCACTATCCAATTAGGTGACATCTTCAGCATCTGAATTATTGATAATGATTAACGTTGTCGTGCGTGTCTCTCTATGTAATACGGTCATTTGGAATGATCGTCACGTACACGAAAACGCCTATGTACATTTTGCTAACAAGTGTTAGATTGGAGGACATCCAATTTGCAGGAATGTATTTAGCTTGTTTGTACAAAATTTTAAACCAAACATACTACAAGAAAAGAAGAATAGGAATTGAAAAAAAATAATTAATTACTTCGGACATAATGAATGAATAATGTACTAAGGATAACAAACATACTAATAAATAACAGCAGAGTGTCTTTGAACACTTTGTGTATGCAGCAATTTGTATATGGAACTTATTCGCATTATAAATAGTATATTATACACCAAGGTAGTGAAGACTATTATTATTGACCGAGTAGCAAGATTATTTCGCTAGCGGCTCTGCCCCGAGCGGAATAAGGTGCGAGGTTTATAAATGTCTTCAACACCATGGTGTATATATAATTTTTTCCACTACTAGCCAAATTTAAGATAAAAATTGAAAATAATTCACAAACGCACCAAAAGAAGCGTTTACTCCGTCGTCTGACTGACAAGTACACTGTCAGTTTTCGATATTATGAACGTACTCTTTACCCAAGTAGCAATTTAAATTCTATAAGGTTTGTATTAAACAGGTATAATATATATCTTATAGGATACTAAAATTCTTATAACGGTCTACAAAACAATTAAATGATCCTTATACAACTAAAAAGGGCCCATTTTTATACAAGTGTTTGGTTGTATAACAGTTCTATTAAAAGTTTATACAACTCTTATATGACTGTTTAATACACATTTATACAACTCTTGATCGACTGTTTTATAATTATTAATACAGCTACTATGAAATGATTTAATAGTGTGTCATGTATATGTATAATAATATGTATCTATAAAATGGGATTGAAGCGGGTCTATGAAGGTCTTACAAAATGGTTGAATAATGCAATATATTTTTTTATAATGCTGTTATTTCGAGCACAATGAAAACATTTTGTCATCTAGCAGTTTATAAGAGCATGTCATTTTTTAGTGAAGAATATCAGAGCCAAATTATATTTCAATTGGAACGTGCATCATACATTTCATTTGTAGAAATGGAGACTTATCAAAACGACTTGGTCCGCTTGGGCGGACATCGATAGTAAAAATAATAATTTCATTTGGATGGTTGGATAGCACAAATTTTAATGCGCCGCAAATTTTACTGATAGACTATAGGTATATTTGGCAAGAAAATGAAGCGCTTCAATTCTGGTTAAGTTTCAAGTAGATACCTACTCGAAAAAAATAATAAAATAGAAAATCTTAAAAATACTTTTTTTATGATTTCAATAGTTTATCACTTCATATAATTCTCTAAATATTGATACTTAGTCATATTTTTCAATATAGTTTCATGTTTACAACTTAATTGCTCATAGTGGCGGCGATATCGGTACAAGAATTACCTAGGTATTTAAACATGCCGATTCATAATACAACAATTTTATCCCAAAGAAATGCCTTTAGCAATATTTTATTGTTGAATGGAACGGTATACGATAACTGTTTTATAGCGACGAATATTTAGGCACTATACAACTAACCTGACAAGTAATAATCATATTGAGATTCGCGAAAAGTAGAGGTTGCCAAATCTAGTATGAAGACGTCATAAAGCACGTTTTTTCATTTAAAAAGTAGCTCATATCACCATGAATTGTTATTTGAAGGAAAATTCAATTCATGCACTAAAAATGCCATATGTCGCGGTGTTTTGTCCTTATGACAAAGAAAAAAGTTTGCCCTAACTTCTCTAGACAAAACGGTCCAAGCTTTTGAAAGCATTACAACCAGCATTGTAAACAAATTTTTGATGACAGTATTCCAATTTTTCTCAAACTTGCGTTGTCAGAAAAGAATCTTATTTGTGGAAATGTCGCGATTCATTAACGGCCGTATTCGCCGTATACTTTTAAGCTAAGCTTAACTTAAGCTCAGCTCAAAAGTATTCGGTTAATACGGCCGTAAATTGTCTTATCAAATTACACTTTTTTTTTATTCGAAGTAAACTTGACATTGATAATCCAAATTTTGTTGCCATTATATAGGCAATTCAACTCAGAAAACTGCCAGAAAAAATTACGAGTCCGTAGCAGTCCGAGGCAGTTTTTTCGTTAAATTGCTAGTCAACTTGACTTACTTTCTAAAAGGCGATTTGACACATTTGCATTTTGAATGCAAATTCGCCATGCGAGGAATGTCAAACCTCTTTTTCATTAGAGTAAAATTGACTATTATAGCTGTGGCTAGAATGGCGGTTCACATAAAATAAATAGGTTAAAATTCCCTTTCACCTATATAACTTTAAGGTCAACGTGACAATCATGCTTCAGAGTGTTTAAAAAGGCTGAACAGATATCTGCATCATGGTAACATTCGGTTATGATTCGGTTGTTCAGCGTGATTGTGTGCGACTAGCGGCACTATACAACCTTTATAAAATCATTTGCTTCCTAACCTCAAAGTGGTGTATTTTGTTATTGTTATTGTCTAGTCGGTCTTATCAATTTGTGTAAATAATGTTTAAAATAGTCGAGACTATTGAGAAAGATAACAAAAAGCTCACTCACTCACTCAATTCATATACTTTAATTGTAAGTGTCACCCATCAAAATAAAATATTTCAATGCAAAAGTCACTTCAGTTGTAAAACGCAGATTTTGGAACTAGTTTATTCTGTCATACATAGTTTTGTCCTATAAGACATTTATAATGGAGATAGGCTTATAGTATTCAAAGTTCACGTATAAAAGTGTTTTATAATGCAACGCTATAAAATATTTATTATACAACATTATACAGCTGCAATAAGACAAGCTTAAGTAACTACTTTATAATGTTGTAGCTGTTATTCATATATAGTATATTATAGAACTCTTATACAATAGGTATAAAAGTCTTATAAAATGATATTTTTGATATTGTATAAACTTGCTTATAAGATATTATATCATTTTTAAAGATCGTATAATGCGTTATAAGAAATATTGTAAAAGTCAATATAGAATCATTTAATACAACTTTCTTTAAAAAACAAAATTATCGCAATAAAAGGCTTAATAAAAACAAACAGTCCTTAAAACGACGCTATTCGACTGTTATACAACAATTCAGTCCTCTCAGAATTCCATTTGCTAGTTGGGTATTCCATCAGTAATTTTTGGTTGAGCGCGAATTTTAAACTAAAGGCATTTTTATTCAAATAATTTTACCTTGATAGGTAATTTCAAGCAGCAAATATGTTAAAGACAATCTCCTGGGTATACAAAATTAGGTTGTACAAGCTTTTGTTGAACTACTTATCCATGAATTCTCAAAATATTTGAATTTGTCCATTATTGACCTAGGTTAATAATAGAAAACATTATTAACCACTAATAGAGAAATTCAACTTCTCAGTTGGCTAGAAGAAGCAATAATTGTCAACTTCATAGCTAGTAGTGGAAAAAAGTGATTATGCCGGCATTTGAAAACGTGATTATGCCGGTGATAGAAAAAGCTGACATGTTAGCATTAGAAAAACAAAGTTGTTTACTATTTTACGAACGAAGACTAGGAACGATTTAAAGAAACTGACAAACTTAGTTTTTAATTTCATTGAATTTTGGAGAGAGAAATATTTTAGTCGCCAGAGAGACTTATGAAGAGGGTTTATAAGAAATTTGATGAAATACTTTGATAACTGAGATTGTCAAAGTTCCATAAGCACTACGGGATTTGAAGATGGTAAGTAGAAGAAGTAGTTGGGAGAATTTGGAAGTGGATTCTGCTTAAAGCGTCTGCAAAAGAATATATGTTTATAGGTTAGTTCGCTAATTTGAGAAATAAACACTTTTTTATTTGCTTAACTTATTTCCACCATGGAATACTTTAAAAATGCACACGATGTGCTTCGGTATTATATGATTACTACTTTTTTTATAATCCTTTTGAAATTACTTTAAACTAGTAGCAGAATATCTGACGTCCCAAAAAACGCAATCAAATTTAATTCATTTTCTCTTAACATTAAAAATTCAACATTCCCTTTATAATCACCCTTACATTTTCATTATCCAAATCAAACACAGTTCTACTTTAACGTCCACATATTCCAGAATCAGACTCCTATAATTTTACACCTGACAAACGCTGTTTGAACATAGTTTACGAGGGTTGCTCGACAAGTGACTATACTGGACAAAGACCTACAGATTTGATTGGGAATTAAATTTAAATGCTATGGGATGAGAAATCGAAACCGGTTGGTCTATTTAATTTGAAAAAAAACGCATTTTCAACATATGTACTGAAATTTTAGCAAATTTAAGCAAAAAATAGTCATAAAATTCATATTTGTAACTTCAAAAAATATTTCAATATAATTGTTTAGATATCACAAAATAAAAAATGTGTTGACATATAAAACCTCTGTAAGAATCACCAAATAAATAATATTTTCGCTTCTTTTTATTTCAATTTACTATTTAGCACAAAACAAGTTACAATATTACAAATAAATTGAGATAAATGATTTATTTATCACATTTAGTGCTTCTAGACCATTAACCTTCTCAACATTATTTTCCCAACCATCTCTTTATCAAAATATTTTTTCTATTTCTATAATTAAACAAATATTCCTTTTTATCTTCATTTCGTAATAAGTGAATACAATTATGTCTTACATGAGAACTTATTTAATAAATTCTAGTTGCATTAATTTCTGGTCGATTAACATCGAGTACAAGAACATTTATTGTATATAAAGTTGATTATCAGAAAACACTTCTGTCTGTAAAAATAGTAGATCACGAATCTCGCGCAGGCAAGTGCGATGCCCGGTGCAGGCAGCTTCCAGGTCCTGCCCTTGACTCAAATTGACCTCTCTTAGTCCTTTGGAATTACAATTCACTATACACGTAATATTTTCTAGAATTAACAATCTTTTGTTAATTAACTTTTGTCAAGTCCAAATTGCTCATAATCTATTTAACTAATAATTGTATCAAAGTTTGATAATCATTCAATTGTTTGTCCCTCAAATACGATGGGGTGTTAAAGCTATCCGGTTTTTGTTATTTTATTGAAGAATATTAGTACTTCTTATCAAAAATTAAGAATTCCTAATTGTTTGCAACTTTCACTACAGATACGTCATAAACCTAAAGATCAAGTTAGCCAATTTCTAATTATATGTCTTCGTTTTTTAAATCTTCTGATCCTCTTTAGTAGAATTGATAAAGGTTTTAACAATATTTTTGTTTGTAAGCAGCAATAGAAATTAAATCCCAACAATTTGTGTTATTTATAGTGGATCTACTAGGGGCGCTATGAGCTTATGTTTTGGAACTTTAGTTCTTTACGTCAGGTTATGTTTGAGCGACCGGAGGTCGCGACGCAAAAGATCTGACCATTACGTTACGTTATGTTACGTTGCTTCGTTATGTGCCTTGCTTGCGTGCGTGTGCTCTCTCCTGAGTCTCTCTCTCGTTTACGAAGCAGCGATTCATATGCTTCGGCCGGGAATCGAACCCGGGCCGCCCGCGTGGAAGGCGAGCATTCTACCACTGAACCACCGATGCTATATTAAAATTCTATGCAAGGCTGGTATTCGCAGTGCTGGTGATCTACTTGAATTTGTTCGGATAAATTTTTGCTATTATTTCCATAATTTTTTTTGCACGATTGATCTTTTTTGTTTATTTACAACATCGGTTGTCAGGACGGTAGGTTGTGTTTACTGATTTCTAAGTTTAACACGTCGGTAAGTGATTTACTTACCGTTCAGACATCGAAAAGTAATAAATAGCCTAAAAACAATTTCACCAAAATGCAAAATATATTTTAAACTGATCGAGAAGTATAAATGTCACTTTTGACATTTCGTTCATTTCGAAGAAATTCAAATTATTTTATTCGGAATTTATTTTAATACGATCGCGCAAAAAATGGTATAAGCATCTCGAACGTTAAGGGTAATTACAACGTTTGCATGATATGAGGATTTAGGGGTCTAGCACATTTACTTTTCGAAATACAGGGTGTTGAAATTTTGAAAACTTGAATGTTTTAATTCGATAACTTTAAAATGGATGCATAAATTGATTTGACATTTGGCAGGTTTTTAAATGTAAAAGGGCATATTTTGATAGAAATAGTAGTTTGTGCAACTAGTGTGGATATGATGGCCATATCGCACGAGGACGAAGTTTGAGCACGACGCCGTAGGCGGAGTGCTCAACCGTTCAAGTGCGATATGGACAATCCACACGAGTCGAACAGCATATTTTTTCTACGAACCACTTAAAAAAAATCTAGAAAATAAAAATTTCCATGAACTGTAATAATTGAAAATTTAACAATTCAATTTTATGTTCCCACTAATTTTTTTGTGGTAAACGTACTGTTCTTGAATGTCCAATTTGTATAATGCTACGGTTTCCCTTTTTAAATATACGATGCTGTTATAAGTAGATGTTGCCAGTCGGACTTCCTCATGAAGGGTACCGTACCATTATATCTATAATAATGAATATTCTGCCAAATATTTCGAACGTCTACCTGTTGTCGCTATTAATATCAAGCAGAATAATTATTTAAAAATAAAATTAACAATAAAAAAAACTTCTTCACGGGGAATCGAACCCGGGTCTACCGCGTGAGAGTCTGGTTTGCTTACTACGCGACCACCGTGGAATATGCAAATTGTTTATCTATAACGTCAGATGTATTACATAATTTTTGCTTAAAAGGAACTAAAGTTCCTACCGTGTGTCCTGCGACACGTTCTACCTTTTTTTCTCTGGATATTCAAGATCTTCTAGTTAATTTTCTTTTTGTCTAAGACCAACTTATTTGCTTAGATGTATCAGTATCACCCTGTATATTTTTCTGTTGCCCTATATTTAGGCAAGTATGCCTTTAGTAATTTACATTCTTCTCTCTGGTAAAAAACTGCAAATAATCACTTAATAAGCTGGGAAGATTTTGGAATGGAAGTAAAAAATATGGGAATTGTTACAAAATTAAGTTTGAGTACCTGGGTACGAATGAATGAATGATTTACTTAATTTTACTGGACTAATATGACAGGATGTTTCTAAATGAATACTGGTATTTTTTACCCTTCTCCATCGTATTCTTTCCCCTTTTGGTTTAAGCCTTTTGTTTGGAGCCCTGCGTTTTATGGTTTCGTTTTCGGACAGTGCTTCCAATTTATTATAATTATTTTTTTTTTCATCAAGTTTAACATTCTATTCCAACTAATGTAATCTATTACTAACTAGTCTTGTATCACTTTAATACCATTAATAAGTAAATTTTTAAAATTTTTAAATTGGTCATCATTTGGTCATCATTTGGGTCATTTGCTACAGGCATCTTTTCCATTATTATATCACTCACTTTGTCTTTTAATACAAATTATATTATTTTTTGAACCCATTAGCTATGCCTTATCTACATTTCATTTCTTAGTTCATGTCTTTCAGCTCTATTCAGAGTTTTGTTGTAAAATCCTTTGCGATACGACACTGAGAGATATTCTCCAACATTAATTTTGCATTGTGAGTATATGGATGAGGAAGAGCGGTCAGCATAATTGGTTTTTGGAAGCAGCTTAATGTCAGGTTTTGCTTCGGCATTAACATTTTCCACGTAGTGGTGCATCAATTTGTTAAATTATTGGAGGGTGTTGGAGTAACGTAAATGGCATAGCAAGGAATATTATACTAGAGGTTAAATTTACTTATACAAGAAATAAAAAATGCATTTGAAGTAAATAGGTCCATAGGAGTAACCACAAACCACATATAACCAAGGCGCAACTCATGATAAATACCGAGTAGTACCTACTCCTTGCACACATTTCTAAATACTCTGTTTTGATTCTAAAAAGTATTAGGTCTAATAGGTACACTGTGGTATAGTTCTTTTCACGATCTAAGAAAATGACCTGACTTGAGATGGTATAATGACATATAAATGACAAATAAATTTTTACCTGACTATTTCCCTAGAGTAAATTGATAACTGACAAAATTTGAAGGTTTTGAACTGGCAATTTTTTGTCTTGTCGCGGCAATTTTTTGACTTTTAATATATCAAATCTATGCGTATAAAATTCTATCACGCTGTGATAAAATTCAATATAAAATCTTTGTTAGTGGTTTCTAAGGAAACTAAGTTGTTTATTTATTTATTTAACTGTCTAAAAATTAATAAAACTGTTTCAAAAATTTAAATAAGTATTATTAACATAAATAATACAAGATTTGGAAATAATTCAATAAATGAAATAGAGAGTACAATTAAGCAAAGTATACGGCGAAATACAATGAAGACAAAAACGTCTGCGTGGGAACAAATTAGAATGTTTCTGGACGCACGTAATTATAAGTTAGAAAAGGATACTTCTGAACAAGTTATTGCAAAAATTCTTCTTGAAGATTATGGTTTTAACATGAAAAAAAAAGAGATGGAACTGATTATACTGAAGCTAGTGTGAAAACACTTTGGAATACGACTGCTCAAATGGTTCAGGGAAAATATTTTTTAGAATTTAACATCAAAATTGATCCATTTAAAGATATTACCTATAAATTTGCTAGATTGGCCAGGGGTACAAAACGTAAAAAGCTTCAGGCTGAACCTGAAACCAGAAAAAGAAGTTCTAACGCGTTTACCAAAGAAGAATTAATGGAAATGGTGGGAAGCTATTCTGAAGATAATCCTGATGGGTTACAAAAAAAGTTATTTCATTTATGTTCGTTCGAATTAGCATGGCGTGGAAATGAAGCTGCTAATTGTGATATTAATTAC
>CAJUYI010004002.1:0-18062 GCA_910591695.1 Galerucella pusilla | reverse complement strand
TATTATTATTATTATTATTATTATTATTATTATTATTATTATTATTATTACATGATAAGGGCAGAGGATCAAGTCCTATTTTGACCATAATAATTTACAGAATATAAATAAAATAATAACTGACACTACACTAAGCCTAAAAAACTACAGGTCGAAAATATAGGAGTCTATATTGAGGGGGCAAACTGCTTGAAGGTCGCCGAAGTTGAATTTCAAAATTCGGAAGGAAAGAATAAGGTCACCTCGGATACGTCTTTCTTCAAATCTTGTAAGATTTGCCATGGTTAATCTCTCTTCGTACGTAGGCCAAAAGACAATCTGGTTGCGCGTCTTTGCACTCTTTCTAGAATTTCACGATCTCGAGCTAAATCTGGATACCACGCAGGCCCGGCGTATTCAAGTGTGGCTCGGATATAGGTCTTGTAAAGTTTGCAATATGTTTCGAAAGAAGCTTTAGAGAAAGTTTTTTGTATTAGGAACAGTTTAGAGTTCCCGCGTTTACAAATATGAGAAATATGTTCACTCCACGTAAGTTTCGAGTTTACTAATAAACCAAGGTCGGTTTGTGATGATACCGTGTTTAATGTCTGTCCAATGATGAAATCAGAATTTTGCGGGTTATTGTTTCCGATGTGTAACACGACACACTTATCAAGGTTCAGAGGCATCAACCAATCGGAACACCATTCTTGTAGTTTATCAATATCATTCTGCAAACTTAAATAACTGATGTTGGGATTTCCGTAAAGTTTCATGTCGTCAGTATAAGCCGAAATTGAGCTTGATAGACAGTATCGAAGATCACTGGAATATGCGATGAAAAGTAGGGGACCAAGAACGGAACCTTGTGGGATATCGCTAGTTACGGGTCTTTTCTGGGAGAATTCTTGTCCAACTCTGACTTTGAAGAACCGGTTTGTTAGGAAGTTTGAAAACCATTTGTTGAGAGTACCTCTTATGCCAATATGATCGAGCTTTTGTAGAAGTCTACGTTTTGGCACTCTGTCAAAGGCTTTCGAAAAGTCAAGGTAAATTATGTCTAAAGGATGTCTGTCATCGAGTTCTTTAGACCAATCGTTGGTACAGTGTAGTAAATTGGTTAAAGTGGATCGACCCTTCATGAAACCATGTTGGAAGGTCGGGATTACATTTTCCCGCAACAAAAATTCGAACATTTGGTCGGCAACAATGGATTCCATTACTTTGGAGATAATGGGTAAGAGGCTTATCGGACGGTAATTGTTTGGATCCAATTTGTTGCCTTTTTTAAATACTGGTGTGACTGATGCTAATTTCCAGGTTGGCGGAATACATCCTTCCGAAAACGAGGAGTTCATTATTATGGACAGCGGATATGATAGTGGGTGAGCACAATTTTTAAGGAATAATGCAGGCAATCCATCTAGACCTGGGGAGGAATCGGTTTTAAGATGTAACAGGCGTTCCAGAATTTGGTTTTGAGGAAAGGTGATATTGTGAAGTGGTGCTGCGATACGAGGTCCTAACAAGGCTGGTAGTGCATCATCGGTTGGTTCGTTTGTAAAAACATTAGCGAAAAACAAAGCAAGAATTTCAGCTGTTTCGTAATCAGAGCAGATGCTTCCATCTTCTTGTTGTAAAGATGGGGTGGCAACTTTTCAGGAAAGCGATGTGCGAATGTATTTATAAAACTTTTTGCTGCTACCACTGTTGATAATGTTTTTTTCATAGCTTTGTCTAGAGGCAGATAGTTGCTGTTTCAGTCGGTTAGAGAATCTTCTATGTGTTAGGAAGTCAGAGAGGTTGGAAGATTGTTTATATTTCCTCCACAAGCTCCGCTTGTGTTTCAGCATCTGTAGAAGCTCCCAGTTAATCCATGGTTTTAGTTTGTTACGGTATGCTCTTCGTTCGGTAGTATTCTCCTCGAGACATTGAGTTGTGATAGAGTGAAATTTGTTCCATATTGATGTACAATTGCTTAAGTCACATAATACTTCATCCCACTCGATTTGAGGCAGGTATTGATTGACTTTGGCATAATCTGTTGACTTAATATCGAATATTACACCAAATTTTGCCATATCCCATCTTCATGCTAAAAATTACTTGAAAAGATTATGTATATTGAATAATTCTTAGCCTACTATATAACCAAATAAAATTCCAATGCCAAAATATTTTATTACTCAACATATTCTTCTCTTAATTGGATACATTTATTACAGCGAACCTGCAACGTCTCTAGACCTTTCAAAAAAAATGTTGCTTCTTGCTTTGCAAACCAGACCTCCACAGCTTACCTCCTCGTTGGAAGAAAATTTACGACCTTTTAAACTTTTTTTCAGTTGAGGAAAGAGATGAATAGTCGGGCGGAGCCAAATCTGGTGAATAAGGGGGTGTTCTAGTAATTCAAACCCTAAATCACGAATTTTTTTGCTTGGCAGCATGAGATTTGTGTGCCGGAAGGTTGTCCTGCAAAAACAAAACACCTTTGGGTAGCTTTCCGCGTTTTTTCTTTTTAATTTTTTCCCGTAGAGTGGTTATTAATGTCGAATAGTTATCTCCGGTTATTGTTCTACCCTTATCCAAATAATCAATCATGATTACTCCTCGGCAATCCCAAAAAAATGAAGCAAGAACTTTTCCAGCAGATTTTTGGACACGAAACTTCTTAGGTCTTGGAGAGGACGAAGGACATTGATCACCAAGGGTATTAAGCATATCTTCGTAAATCTGCTTACCTCTTAACCCTTTTATACAGGTACTTGATGATGGCTCGATACTCCAATTTTTCGATTTTCACAATTTCGGTGGACATCTTTTTTCTTTTAATTTATTGCGTAACTCTGGTTTACTTTATTGACGTCCAGCTTCACACTGACACTTCTAATGAGTTATTGATCTATGCTATGGTAAGGCAATGTTTTGTTTATGCATGGAACTGGTCTAGGCTAACTAGATATCAATACATCCTTATCTGCAGAATTAGATTTGTGATCTGTAGATTGACATAATCTTTCCCGAAAATATTTTACCCGTTTTTGCTAGACAGGCAATTAGTTTAGAGTACATTCACAGAGTACATTCGTTTGCTATCGAAAATATTGGGAAAAAATGGTTTCTCGACAATACTAGAATTATAAATAATGTGAGTATATCTCTTGAAGATGGATCTCAGTACGTTGGCAAAATTAAAATATAAAAAAGTATAACTCACCAACTACGTCATTTCGCAAACCTTGAATTGAAAAAAAAATTGAGTAAAACGAGTTCATTAATTACTGTAATTCTTATCAAAAGACGATTGCATGGTAATTTACTATCAACGGACAACATAAATGCTTTAGTAAATATGGGAAAAAAGCCTTGGTAGATACATTTTACAATATTTCGTTGACTTGGTATCTCGTGGGCTAGTTTTGAATATCAGTGAAATATTTCGTTTATAAATTCGCCATCGTAATGGCATTGTATAACTATCTTTATACAATGGTAATAGTATAACTAGAAGCAAAAGCCAAATAAAGTTGAATTCACGTCAAGCGAAGTCAGCATAATAAAAAACACTTAACGCCTTGACTTTTAAATTCATGATAAAATAAATGAAAATACGAGTGAAATTGAGAAAAAGCAATTAAGTTTATTTGGACATAAATTGAAGAGATAATATATCAACATTGGTAAGACAGTAATGAAAGCAGAATAAAATGTCAATCCTGTGAAGATATGTTTGGAAAGATTAAAACAAAACAAGAAAAGAAGAAGGATATTAAAAAAATGTAAGACAGTGAACGAACGAAATTTATTAAAGAACTAGAAAAGGATATAAAACAACAGAGATATATTTTACATCCTATGAGGGCCAGTGGCATCTCCTCGAAGGAGGCTCAACAATTTATCCAGTAAATAGCACCAGAAATATTTTGTTGATTATTCTTCATTTTATTTTCCGTTTATCTAAAATTTTTCAATTCCACAATTAATTCCCCGTTTTCATTACTTATTTTAGAATCTGACAACAGTGCCCTGAGGCTAGATTCCACAAATCTCTCTCTAAACACGTGCTGCTCTACACAGTTGCCGTTTTTTCTACCGGTCCAATCGCTAATACCGTAAAAAAGAGCGGAAATGGCAACACTCTCTGTAGGCTAGCCTCTGGGATAGCTTCTAGCAGTTGCGATGATATACGAACGAAAACGAACTACGGAATACAGAATACGAGCGTGGGTTCATGCGTGCTTGTTTTGTTTTAGATGATTAGCGGGAATAATTAAGTTTTGTTTTTTCTTGATACTTTTAAATTAATATTTGAATGAACAGATGTTATTTTTCAAATTTCACAACATAAATTCACTTATATAATTTATTCAAGAGAGCGTTTGAAGTATCTCATTGATAATATTTCAAGTTTCGGTAATACAGAATTGCATTTTAATATTTCATGTGAAAATTTTTCAACCGATGAAAAGGAGGAAAAGATATAATTTGGTAGACAAGAAACTACGTTATAAACAACTTTTTTATGAAATTTTAGATACTATTGAAGGTCAAATTGAGATTGGATTTTCCGATTTACATAAATTGAGGTTTTTCGACTAAAAGCTCATTCGAATGTTTTTCAAAAGAGTTTTCCAATACACTTTTAGATCACTTAGTTCTAAAATATAAATTTTTTGATAAAATAGCACTGCACAATGAATTATGAGAACAAAAAAAGTTTTTGGCAAGAGAAACTCTATACATCCACGTTGGTTTTTGCTGGGCAACAATTAATTTTGTCACTGAAGTAGCTGGTACGGTCGCTGCGCAAAGGTTAAATTAACTGGCTGAGTAGAGTATATTTTTATGTCCAGCCTCCTCTGATAAAAAGTTCACGAGCCGCCACTGAGAGGGCATAAGAGAAACAAGATTAGAAAAAAGTTATAGCAGTTTTTAGTTTCGTGACTACACTTTAGTTCTGAAATATTTGAATCTTTAATTGGAATTGGAATTTATGTAAACTCCTATGACACAAATAAAAATTATTATAGTAAAACTAATTTATTTTTAACTACCGTAAATTACACGAAATTTTGTAACCAAGGTAATCTGACTAATGGTACAGAACTTGATGAGTCGGTACTCTTCGTAGCTCATGCGTATTTCCTTAAAAAAATATTTTCACAGCTTCTATCCTTTTTTTTTAAGATCAGTTCTTCAGGAAAACCGTAATTAGACATGCAAACTACGCGAATGCTTGAATTACGAAATAGATTATGTCACAAGATGCATTATCTTTCATAATAGTCCAATACTCCTAAAACAATTTTAAATAAATTATGGAGATTACCTGAAGATTCGCTTATAAAAAATTGAAAGTATAATAATTATAGTGGGATTCACATTTGGATGACGGTATACGAGTACGAGGGTTAAATGTTGCGTAAACAACATTGTTGGTGACTTTCAAAAAATATCAAATGTCAAAAAATGTTAGGTAGCTCAACGCCAAAGTTTTAGACCGCTTCGCTTAAGGCTGTACCCGAACTGATTTTTTAAAGTTGATGAGCCAGCCGGCTGTTTTTGTGCGTTCAAAATTGAACCAAAAATATTACAGACAACTCTCGTAATTCCAGCTTTCTAATATTTGGAAAGAAAACATTATTTGATGTCATTGATTAATAAGAAAATATATACCTTATAAAATATTATATTTAGAATAAAAGTAAAGAGAATATCATCATCATCATCAAGCCTTTAAATCTAAAAGATTGTGGCTAACGCTAACGCGCTTTTAAATCCATTTATTAGGGTGGATTACTCCCTTTTCACTCCTTATTGCTACAATTTCCTGTGTGTCCTGGCTTCAGAAGTTATTTTCTTCCATTCTGCTCTATTTCTGCATTTTTCTCTCCACTCTTTGATTCCCATCCTTTTTGTATCCTCTTCTATCTAATTCCTCCAACTTTCTCTGGGTCTTCCCCTTCTTCTCGGTCATAGAGGAGTCCATTGTGTTATTCTTCTTATCATTTCTCCAGGCTTTCGTCTCATAATATGTCCTGCCCATTTTAGGCGTTGTGCTTTTGTGCGTTTTGAGTCTCCTTTCCTCAGTTCTTGTTATGTTCGGCCCCAGTATCGTTCTAAGAATCTTTCTTTCTAAGATTTTTAAGTCTTCTGCTTCTTTTTTGTTTATTACTGTTGTTTCTAAGCCATACGCGATCACTGGTCTTATTAGTGTTTTGTATATTTTTATTTTGGTGTTTTTATTTATTGCTTCACTTTTCAGAAGTTTTCTATTTCTGCAGTAATCTTGGTTTCCATTGAGTATTCTTTCTTGCATCCGCTCTTCTCCTGTTTGTCCCATCGTCACTCATAAGTAGTTGAATGTTGTTACATTTTTAAATGAATGCCATTGCGTTTTCAAGTTCCCTTCGGTATTTTCGTTTTTTTTACCTACTATAATATATTTTGTTTTGTCCGCGTTGATTTCCATTCCAAATTGTTTTGCCTCTTCTCCTATCTCTTCAATTGCTTTTATAAGTTCTTGTCTTCAATTTGCTACTATGGTTAAATCGTCTGCATATATGATTTGAATATGGTCTGTTATGATGTTTTTGCTTTCTAGTTTAGCTGTTCTTAGGATTCTCTCCAATGCCAAATTGAATAAAGTTGGGGAGATCGAGTCTCCTTGTTTGACTGCCTTGTTTACGAAGAATTCCTTCGATGTGACTCCTTTTAATCGCACTTTTGCTTTGTTGTTAGCCATTATCATTTTCAGCAGCTATAAAGGAAATAATAATTGAATTTGAATAGTCTCATCTATAATGTGACACATTTAAATTGTGTTTTATTGAATATTTTGAATGAAATAGTTATCAACAGGTAGACGCTTGAAATATTCACAGAATATTTGGTTACATATTCAATTTAAAAATAATAACTATATTTAAATAAAACAAATATTTAAGGGGGACTCTCAAACAAAAAACGTGATTTTTTGCTCGTTTTTACTTGATATTGATAGCGGCAACAGGTAGACGCTAGGAATAATTACAGAATATTGATTTATATTATTCACTTTGAAAATAATTGATTCAATTAAAATAAAACAAACGTTATTTTCTTGACGTCCGACTCGCGAATTTCGGCCGGTTTTATTTAAGGATATAGTTCATTTATGAATGCTGATCTAAATTTGTTTTATTCGTTTCAGGTGGTTGGAATTCAACAGTATCCAATACGACCTCAAGTAGCAGATATCAATGAAAATATTCTCTCGACTGAAGTTATCTCAGAATCTGTTTTAACCGACGATATTATCAAATCAACGGGAAGACAACTAGAAGATGTGCTTAACGATTTTCATATATATTGTAATAATTTACACATTGGTGAGTTGAACTTCCAACAATTATTACGTTTTTTGAAAAATTATTAGAGTTAGTTTAAAATCTTAGGGGTGCTATACGTCACAAATGTGCAAATGACCAAAATCGGTACAACGCGGCAAACCCGCATGTATAGCATCGTCATTTGAAGTTGAGTTGTTGAGTTAACTTTACTGCTATACATGCGGTTTTGCCGCGCTGTACCAATTTTGGTCATTTGCACATCTGTGACGTAGCACCCATCAGGTTTTATACTAACTCTAAAGGCCACATTCCACCGGAGTCCGTTGGCGTACGACACGTTGACGTACGCCATATATACGCATATATACACATAGATTCAAAAGTTTTGCATCACCTTCTTCGGATGCGAAGGAATTTTTTTGCGCTAACAATTTTTTGTTGGCTTGTTTACCATTTCAATATGTTTTATATTTTTTGCAATATACAGATGTTTACAGTTTTTTTTGTAAGATAACATTTTTAGTGCGATCATTTTAACATTCAAGACATTTGATTTTTACGATTTTAAGTGCAAACATGAAGCGTCAAGTCATAAGTGAGATTGACCGTGCAAGAATAGTGGCTTTAGTTGAAGAAGGTCATTCTCAAAGGTTCGTGGCAAACAGAGTTGGCGTTTGGCAAAGTGATGTGTCTCGTGTATGGAACCGGTATCTCCAGACCAATTCTCTTCGTGATAGACCTAGAAGCGGTAGAAGGCGTGTTATTAATCAGCGGCAGAACCGCTATATCCACTTAACTATCCGAAGAAACCCGACCATGGCAATACCAGCACTCCAAAGACATATGAGACATGCATTGGGAGTTCGAGTATCGATCTCGACATTACGAAGACGAATACTTGCGACAGGTTTGAGGTGTCGCCGACCAATAAGAGTGCCCAGACTACAACCTGAGCACAGAGTTCGCCTACTACAGTGGCCTCAAGGACACGCGGCCTTGCCTGAAGAGGAATTCGGTGTTTTTTCCGACGAGACGAGACGAATACGTGTGTAGCGGGATCCAACGAGAGTTGCTCAGTTTGCCCATGCTCGCCCCGAGCCTCCCTTCAGAGGAGGAAGTGCTATGTTTTGGGCTGGTATCATGTTAAATGATCGCACAGAATTAATTCATGTGGAGGGAACGATGACTGGTGATAGGTATCTCAGAGAGATTCTACATCCTCACGTGAGACTATGGCGCGCAGCTGTTGGTAATTCCTTCGTTTTTATGGACGATAACGTCCGACCTCATCGGACCAGAGCTGTAAATCTTGAAACTGAAGGGATCAATCGTTTGAACTGGCCTGCCCTATCTCCTGACATGAATCCCATAGAACAGGCTTGGGACATGCTTGCCAGGGCAGTGGCAGCACGCAGAGATCCACCCAGGAGTGTACAAGAGCTTGTTCATGCGGCCCAAGAAGAATGGCGAAATATTCCTCAACAGAATATCAATAATTTGGTAAACAGCATGGGCAGGCGACTTCAAGCTTGCATAAATTCTAGAGGTGGAAATACTCTTTATTAAAAGTTCTCATGCTTAACCTTTTCTTTAAAAAGAATCAATTTGTATTTAATTTATTTAATTTCTAAGAATACTTTTCATGTTTAAAGCAAGTTTATTATTGGATAATAAAAATTTTTGACAAATATACACGTTTTTTTTATTGAAACTAATTATTTGATTAATCTCTGATTCATTTATAATGAACACATTTTTTTTTCCGGAGATTTAGGGTGATGCAAAACTTTTGAATCTATGTGTATTTTATTTTCTATGCAATTGCATGGTTCACCTCCCACCGAGTACGGTACGTCAAATGACGTACGTCACGACGCGGCACGTCGACGCATGTTTTGCTTTTGGTTTGGGCATCAGTTGAATCCGTTTCGCCGTGGTGTTTTGCAACAATACATTTTCGAAAGTTGGTATTTTGCTTTGAAATTACGTTTTCTAATTGCGAAAGATGAACATCAAACTGAGATTTTGTCATTCTAAAGTATTGGAAATATCGTTCAGGGTAATTTTCAAGCTCACTACATAACCGATGATTTACAGGATGAATCCAGTATCTTGCAGACTTATTCCGGCGTTTTCTTAATAAATATATTGCTAGTGCACGCTTTGATTCTCTTGAAAGATACACCATTGTGTTTGCCGTCAAAAAAGTAGCTAACGCGACTTGCTTGGTAGAAAGACTCGAATGTTGTTCGACGTATTCCGTGCCTGCCGTATTTGACGTACGTCAAAGTGTCGCACGTCGTCGGACTCGGTGGAATGTTGGCTTAATACTCAGTTAAAGTAGTGCTCAAAGGATTAGAAAATCAATTTAGCTTGTAAAACTCGAGGAACCTTGGAGTGGAATAAAATAAAATGCAACTATACCGGGTGGGAAAATAAGGATCGGATTGTCTTTACGGGTGGAGGGCGTAAATTAATTTCAAAAATTTTAAAATCCAAATTTTGTATAACCTTTCTTATTAAGAAGCATGACAAAAGCCATCATCGTATTCTTTGAAACATTCTTCGTATATTCGATTAATCAAGTTTTGATTTAATATGTTATGAAAAAAGATATTATTCTTAAAAAAGGAGTTTTTCCATTAATGCGAGTGTTGTATGCTATTTTTTTATCCTAGTTCCTTTTGAAAATATTAAACATTGAATAGCAAAGTATTCACAACGTGAAAGGTTTTGTAGAATTAACGCAACAACTAACTGTACTGCAACGGAAATGCTCTCTACTTACAGATAAGAGATTAAGATTTTTCAATTACTACTGGTCGAGTTATTCCACAGGAAATATAAGTGATAATAGAGAAATTCAAGTTCTAATGGGTGATGATCACAAGACGTAACGGAGAGATATTTATATTCAATAGGCAGTGACAATTGAACCGTTGAATTTGTTAAGAAAAAAATTTGTAAAAAAACATGTTATGGTTTCTTGAAAACATTTTACACTTTAACAAATTGTATGGAAATATACAAAGTAACCAGAAAGAAGTAATATAAGTTAATGAATTAAAAATTACAGCGACATTGGTATAGTTTGGTTTGATCAGAAATTAGAAAAATCTAAGATCAAAATAATAGTTTTTCTACTATTATAGCGTGGGTAAAAGTCCACTTTTCCGCAATCTTTTTGGTGTAAAGAGTCACTAGTAAATTTGGGAGTATACTGACATTTGAATATTTGAAATATATATTTTTATGGTTGTAGTTTACCAAATAACTGAAAAATTGGGAAATTTATTAGAATTCTGCTATAATTTTCAATAAAAAAACCATATTTTCCAATAATTTTTCAATGGCCCTGGTAATAAGCCTCATCAAATGAATGTCAAATAATAATTACCAATTTGTTGATATATATTTAATAATAAATGTTTATTTATGTTAACTTTTGGGTTATTTATTATTAAATGCATATCAACAAATTAATTATTATTACTCGACATTCATTTGATGAGGCTTATACCAGTGCCATTAAAAAATTATTGAAATATACGTTATTTTTTATTAAGAATTATAGCAGAATTGTGATAAATTTCTTAATTTTTCAGTCATTTGGCAAACTGCATCCATCCAAATATATATTTTAAATATTCAAATGTCAGTATACTCTCCAAAAACAAATTTACTTTCCGCACCTAGTAGAAAAATCATTAAAATTGATGGATCTTCAAATTTTGTAATTCGGACTTGGAGTGGAAAAAAAATACCAAAACGCTTTGGTAACACATAATTATAGCTTTTAATTGATATTTGGTGAACTTCAAATTTTGATATACATCAGTAGCGCACATTTTTGGGAGGATTTTATAGGACTTTTGTGCTTTTTGTTACGAAATTCAATAATGATTCATCGATTCATCATATTCTAAACCTTGAATTACCATGTTTTATAAGTGTACCATTTACTTTCGAAAACTCTCTCTAGGCTAGAGATTGGTGAACTGTTGCTTTGAAATAAAAATAAAAAATAATGTCATTTAGATGTAAGAAACATATTTCAATTCAACAACATCTACCAGAAAAGTCTTTACATTGAACAATATTGTACCCATTGATAGAAACCTGCTTAGTAAGTTTCATTTGGTACTGAGTAGATTGAAAAATTATTATAATGCGTCATCAAGAGTTACTAAAAATGTTTACTTTGTTTTTAATGGCACATTTTATTATTCATAATAAACAAGCTGTTTTTACAAGCAATAAAATGTGGTCATTGAAAAAAATTGCCTTCTTACAATTTTATTAATTTTTATTTTAGATCCCCACAGTTCGGGATTTCGGATAGTGACAGATGGACAACTACCTTTACGACAATGCCTTCATCCGGAAGCGTGTAGAAAAGATTTAGATCTGCCAACTTATTATAGCACATTCCATGACCTTAGGAAAGAAGTAGCAAAATGTGTGGGAAGAATCGAAGACTTACCACAAACAGTTTCTTCTATGTTAGAATGTATCCTTTTTTAGACATAATGTTTTTAAATTGTTTATGTTTATAAGTAGAAATAATAGTCCAATTAGATTAGGATTTGACCCGGAAACAATTTTATATAGCAATCTTCCTGCGGAATTTGTTGGGGGGGGGGTCACTGGCAGTCTAAATTTTGTTTTGCGGGATACTCGATTCACCATCTTGAATTTTAGGGTAAATTTTTGTTTATTGAATTTATTTTTAATTTTCCACAAAACAAAAAATGGTGATTATAAAAGATGCTTAAAATTAAATTTCCCACATTTTAGATTGCCATAAATTTTCAATATACCAAATTGTCATCAAATTTTCAACAACAATCAACAAATAAATAAAAAATAATACGATTAAATCAATAATAAACGCAATAAAACAGCATTTAGGTTGACCCCCCTTTTTTTGGTCTTAATCGAAAAATATCGAACCTGCTGAAAAATTGATGTGAACCAAAATTGTGGGAAATTTAATTCCAAACAATTTTGGTTGTAACAATTTTTCTTGTAAAATTGAAAATAAACGTGATAATGTACCTTTTTTCGGGTATAAATCGAAAAATATCGTTCCGACGAAAAAATTGACTGGAACTAAAATTGTAGACCATTTAATTTTAAACAATTTTGTTCATGACGATTTTTCTTGTAAAATTGAAAATAAACGTGATAATGCAGTGATAACATTTTACATCACCTTTTTTCGGGTATAAATCGAAAAATATTTATCCGACGAAAAAATGGGTGAGAACCAAAATTGTACACAACTTTGTTAAGCTTGCAGGAAATTTTATTCTAAGTATCTTTAACATTTTTTGTGTGGAATTGAAAATAAACGGATTATTCAATAAACAACAGTTGACCCTTAAATTCAAGATGGTGGATGACGCAACGGATCCAATACCTCGCTGACAGTGACCCCCCCCTTAACGAATTCCGAAAGAAAATTACTGCTGGGTTTGCTCTGTTTTTGAACTAATCCGACTGGGCTATGACGCCACCAAACTAAATTAAGCATAACAGCCTTAAACACCAAACCAGTTTAATTTATGTAAAAGTTTCAGTCTATCAACTGTAATATAAATATCACACATAAACCGTGGTTCACACAAAGAATGGCTCTGGACTATCAGGAACACAACAACATCGGTACACATACTTTTTGCTAAATGTGGCCTCGATAAAAACCATGATATAATTTAAATGGTTCCCACCGTTTGGAATCCAAGCACACCTTTCTTAAATTGTACCTACTTAACTTTAAGAAGGACTTAATTATCTACTTGCACCGCTGCAGCTTAAGCCTTACTTACTCATTGCCGTACTAGATAATATTGAGAAAATCGAATAGTTCATTAGTGACTTTTCAAATTTGGCTTTGCTCGAGTGACGGCTTAGAAGCCACTCAACTAATATAAATATATATTCCAAAACGCTTTGCATTGAAGAAACTTTAAAAATATATTTTTTGTTAGACTGTGTGTGGTTGTTTAATTAGGTGTTTTTAATTTAAATTACAAATGAAGATAAACTATTGCGCCATAACCGAGCTATAAAAACTGCAATTTAGTTAAATTGGTTATTATTGAGATTTTTTAGGAAATATTTATATAACCGAACAATTTCATAATTATTCTACTAACTGTTACGTGAGTGTTTTCTTTAAAACACGAAAAAACAGAACTAACTTCATTTTTTTTCTCTAGATAATGTTAAAGTTGACTTTCATATAATGAAAATCGTGGATAAAGTAGTACATAAAATGATGTATGTATGTATATTGGGGTGACAGTCACTGAGACTTGAAAGATCTATTGTGCCCCCTTACTTCTACTTAGTAGTCAGTATAGGTACGGCACCACAAACAGATCAAGATACCTATACCTATGTTTTTGCGTAAATTGGAAAAACGGGATGAATATTATGCAAAGGAAGACGTAAATGTATCATATCCTCAACTGCCATACGACACTCCACTTCTCCATAGCTGTAAACACTACAATTTAAATAAATGAAACATATTTATACATTTAAAATATTCTTATAAAATGAGACACAGTGCCTAATACAAATAACTAGCAGTACACCATACTGTATATAGTGTTGCCTATCAGTGTGCATATGCCGCATATTATGGGAATGATAAGAACGGTGTAATAGGTTTCTTGATGATGTTGCTTATTAATTTAAAAATAACCTTCGGTCTTTGATTCTGTTTTGGCACTTTGGTAGAATACTTTACTGACGTGGTGCATACAAAATTTTAACGCCAACTGCTCAGAATTCAGAATATAAAAAACTGAGGTATATTTCATAGCATTTTATTATGACAAAGTTAACAGCACATAGAACAAATCTACTTATTATTTGTTATATTTAAATTGAAGGTACACCTTGAAGCATTATAAAAGTTAATTCCTGAAGTCAAAGGAGTTCCAACAATAATTTGTTATAAATAAATCGCAAGAAAACTATTATGGAGCCGTGATAGGGAGAAGCGTGACACTGACAGATGATGATTTTCGAGTAATGTCAAAGTCAAAATACTTTACCAGACGCATATGTCACTTTACCAGACGCATATATGTCACTTTAAACTGTTTGTTTACTTCCGGAAATCAATCTGATAATAATTGACGATTTTACTGACGGTTGGCGATAATTAGTATTATACCTACATTGAAGGTTTTTGATATGCAACTGTCCTAAATATCACCGCGACTGGGATTCGAAGCCTATGCAAACAATTCTTAATTTCACGCAGTCAGTACACCATCTAACAAGAGACGAAAGCTTTGTCGGTTCCTTTGAAGTCGGACTTACACGATATTGAGCGGAAATACGTCGAGGCATTGACACATAAACTACTTGATACACTGAGAAAAGTAACACTACACTAAGAAAAATAGTAGTGTTGATGAATCCCTCACAATTAGGTCTATAGAATATTTTTCTAACTACGTACATGAGAACACCTTATTATTCATCTCATGTGTGTAATGAGAAGTGGCTCATTTTTAACCTAATCTTAAAATAATATACGGTGAACTGAGGGGAATGAACGGAAGTGTCGACTTGACATTGACAGATAAACTAATTAATTCACGCATGTGCACACAAATTTGCTATCACGAAAACTACTTTCTTTCGCCCCTTGTTAGATGGTGTACTCTGTGGTCAGACCTCTGAACCCTTAGGCAAAAACCACTCGACTACGATTACGAAGACATACCAATGCATTTAACATAATGTAAAGTTCGAATAACTCTCTCAACATTTTATTCATGGCCATTCTAGGTGGCCATGATTTTATTGTAGGTTAGTCTTGGCCTAGAATATTTACATGTTAATATTTTTGCCAAATGTTCAATATGCAGTAACTCAAATTCCAAGAGTTCATTCTTATCTCAAACAGGATTCAATAAAACTCAGTCATACAAACAATCCACTCAAAGGGAGCATTGCGACTATAGTTTCGCTAAAAAGTTACCACCATCAGGTTATAGGTAAGAGAAAATAGATACAAGATCTCGTAATATTACACTATAAAATTACGAGTGGTTTGTATAAAAACAGTTTGAAACAATGCCGCGTACGGTACGTGAACGTTTTCATCAAAATAGGAAAACAGGTTTCTCGGTACCTATAAAAGAATTACTTGTCTCTGAGTCTTTCCTTGGGAACTAAATCAAAGAAATGAGACAATAGATCTTTTAAGTCTCAGTGAATTTCACCTATACATACATACTATACCTTGGGTACTTTTTTTTCTATATCTATGTTCTGTATCTTCTTGAACATGAATACCCACCATATCACCACCACCTAAGTAGTATTTTTTAAAATTGCCATCGAATTTTGGTCCATGTAGAAGTTCCAAGCTATGACCAAATTGAAAGTTCCTTTTACTTATAGGTACCTACATCTTAAAGCACAACAAAAGTTTATATAGGTACCTATTAAAATAAAATTTATAAGTATAGGTACCTAACTAGGTATAGTTTATTTACGATAAAAAGACGATGACGTTGCAAAACAAAATATTGTGATGTTGCCAAGCTTTAGTTTTTTTCTTTACTTAAACATGAAAACATCCAATCATTTATATTTGAATACGTAACAATGATAATAATAATTTTAATAACAATAATGAATACAAATATGCGAATACTATTACTTACGTCTCAGTAAGCGGGAGAAGCGGGCCCCATTTCGGCATTCTTGTTCATTTAGCTTAACAAAGATGTTACCATCACTCGACATTTACTGTTCAGCTGCCTCAGAATTTTATCAACTACACACTGTAGATTTTCCTAAATAATTAGTTATGAAAATAACTGTTTTTCCAATCTTAAAGAAGCAATGAATTTAAAAGCACCAAAAATACTTAATACTTAATAGGTACTAGACAATGATCGAATGTCAATAAACGTCAAAACAAACTGGGGAATTTTACCAGTTGATCTGACAACGTCATGTAGTTTTGCCAACGCGTTTATTAGCTGTAAATTGCCCTGGCTGTTGAGGATAAATTGTATTTATGGTTGGTGAATTAATATATTCTGATAAGCAGGAAAGTAACTGAAGATGACATCATCGTCTTTTTATCGTAAAAATCGTATATACTCATAACAATTTCTAGAATAAACAATTAAACAACCTATTATATGTACAAGAACTATTGAATAATTTTTGAAATGTTCATAACTGGAATGGAAGGTACCTCGTATATAAAATAATTAATACCTACCGCGATACCAATTAGGTACCAACGCTATCATGTAATTATACTTTTAATATCGAAATTTGTTTGGGTCACCTTGTAGATCCTAGTCAGTCACCGTACAAATGTTAATCTTGAAATTCGTGAATATACCTACTTACATCAACAATAAGTATAAGCACGTTGTTGATATGACAGAATGGTATTTTGCTGACAAAATAATATCGGATTATTTGTTTCTACTAAATTGCAGTTATATTCTTTCATATCTAGACAGTAGACCTAATAGTGCGTGCTATTCTCGTAGTTCTACTAAATAAAAACTGTATTAATGTGCTGATAAATTCAAATGGCTGTTTGAATATGTTTTGGTAATTATCCGTGTATGATATTCCCAAATCGGTAATCGAAGTTCGAGTATTCGAGTGTGCTGTTCTAACCTCAAAAATAGGTTAATATTTAGTCATTGGTGACGGCAACTATTTGTTAAAATATTAAAGATTGGTAAGTTTTGTTCGTACTTTTTCTTAACTGTATACTTAGATTTAGAAATAGAACCTGAACCCGAAAATGAATTCTATAAAAGGGAAGCTAAAGATATGGTTAATATTGTCCAAAGACTTATTTCCGTTGGTAAGTAGATACTTTTCTGTTTTAGACATGTATTATTATAATTGTTATTATTCCAGTGTATTAGTAATAGCACAATGGTAATAGCTATTTATATGGCTGGTACCGTAACTAGATAAAAATATACAGAGTGAGCGATGATTGAAAACTATTCTCACTTGTCATTGTTTTTTGTAATATGTAGGTGGCATTTTTCATTAGTTATAAAATACTATTTTTTTGCCTATATACCTTATCGGAAAACCAATCACATGAACACCGAAAATAGGGCAGCTCAAGGACGGAAAATTCATAAGGCCACGATTATATTGTTTTACACTATCTGTAACTTAGCTACTTTGACGTCAGTGTATGTCAAAGTTTTTGGTTATATTTTTCTATCTTTTGGTTCAGTCGATAGGCGAAAAACATTTGCTTGTCTCACGTGCACTTTATAAGCCCTTATCAGCTGACCTCGCTTCGCTACGCTCGCTCGTACATCTAATAGTCTTGGCACGGGATACCTACTATAACAACCGGAAGGGTCTCTCTCCGTCGGCTCTTTTGATCTATATCAGACAGACATTTAAATGACACTTCAAATGTGTGATCTTAAAATTAGAACTGGCAACAGCTTCCATAGACAGCTTCCTAATACTTCCTAACGACATGAACACAAACAACAATCTAGGATCTAGGCGTGATCTAGGCAACGTCGAAATGTGATCCTATTTTCGACAGACTGTCACTGCGCACAAAAGCTGCGCGTACTTATTGTTCTATGGCAAGAGACTTCCGATTGTTATAGTATTTCATGGTCTTGGGATGTTGAAGCTAATTTTCTACCCTTGTGACACAATATAGACTCCGTTTCACATAAGAAGAACCCACTAGAGTCTAGA